>WTXH01000053.1:0-174702 GCA_022376555.1 Russula compacta | reverse complement strand
ACACTCCAACAGATCACATCCGCGCAGCCCTTCAAGCCCTTCACTACAAACGCACCTGCGCCTATGACGAGGGGGAGGAGGAGGACGAGAGGGTCTGGACGACCAACGAGAACAAGAGGGAGAACAGAGAGCAGAGAGAGAACCAAGCAGAGGAAGACGACCCCCATCCCGGACCAGGATGGATCGAGACCACTAACGAACCATTTGCACTCCCTACCATTACAGGAGGGGCCCTCTTCGCCCCCTACCACAAATACCACCTCGACAACCCAAAGTACCCCCTCGTTAGCACCACTCTTCGCAAAGGAGAAGAGGTTTTCACCACCCTACTTCGTCCCACCCCGGTACCACACAAGAGCCCATACCTCACACCAGCGCAGAAGCGCATCTTTTCGGGAAGAGAGCCCTTCGCCCGAAAAGTGACCGAAGTCGCCACCGAAGAAGAGGACGAGTCGTTCCTCTCGGGTCTAGTGGCTTACAGGATGTGGGAAAGGGAGGTAATGTACACCCAGCAAGAGCTTGCCCGGGTGAACAACAAGCTAGCCTTCCAGAAAATTAGGATGATGGAGTGGTATGGAGCGCTCCAAGATGCTGACGGGTATAGGAGATTGGCCACAGGTCTCCAGGATTACAACCCCTGGGGAAATGGAGAACAAGAGGCCCTCAGGCAAGTCCTGAAAGGGTTTCGAGTCCCTCTCCATCTGCGCACCAGGAAGGTGGAAGGGGACTGGGGCTTCGAAGACAAGGAAGTCCCTGTTCGCAAAAACAAGGCCAAGAAGTGCTCAAAGTGTCGCAGCACCACCCACTACCGCCGTCACTGCCCCCAAAGAGTCAACCACAACCAGCAAAGACTCTGAACAGGGGATCATGTCATGGTGGACTATTGGGACGCTTACGCTTACTAATATACTTGCCTTATATGTACATATTTCCCACAGCTCGGCCGGAGTCGTCACCACTTCCCCCTCCTTACATTACCCTACCACTATTACACTCCTGCCGATCCCTTCTGCTGTTGTGTTGCCTCGGCTCATTACTAGATTACTTACACTAATATGCCGACGAGTTTCGTGGCCTTACTGCCGCTGAAACGCGTCATAGACTGCCGATGACTCCGCCTAAATACTTGTGTATAAATACGCTCATAGAAGGGGACCAAAGCCTTAAGCTTGGTCTCTTGTGAATCCTAGACATTCTCAGAGCAACCCTCCGAGCGATCCGAAGCTTCCCAGCCCCTTTTCCCTCCCACTTGCGCCCTAGAACGTACCCTAGGGTCTGCTAAGCGACTTAGTGACGCGTTTCACTTAATCTACCATATATAGTAAACCGAGTCCCGATTGGGAACTCTTCGAACTCCGACACATACGTTAAGCGCTCAGAAAGGCGTTGCCTTTCTTCGCTTCAGACAGACGAAGGTCACTGAGTAACGGACCTCTCAGTGCTCTATAGAACTACCCTATCTGCACCAGAACCCCAGCAGGAAGGAGCAGCTCCTTCCATTCACGACCTTAGTGGCATACCAACGAACTAAGTGCAATACAAGGCGTATCAGCACTTCAGACATCCCTTCCTTTGGACACTCATCTTGAGTATCCAAATCGACTCCTTCACATCTAGATCCCCTTCCTCCTTCAGGAGATAGGGAACGACAGCAGCCAGCACCGCCACTACCCACAGCCGTTCTAACAAGGCGTTAGAACTCCACAGAAGACGACCAAGACGACGGTCACCGACGCAGATATCATCCTACACTTACAGCAGAAGGACAGAGACAGGCCAGACGCCCTATCCCTCATAACAATAGAACGAACAGCCAAGGAGGCTGCCAGACAGAAACATCGACAGAACCGCCACGCTCCGTCCCGCGTGACAAAACGCCTCTTCACATGCCATCAGCAGTTCTCTTGCCCCTGCGCAAGCCGCCCTGTGACATCACCCTCGGTCTAGAAACGAGCCGCACCGCGGCATGAGCTGTGTGGGATGGAGGAGAACTTACGGCCTTTGTCTCCCCTGAGTAAGGGTTCGTCGCAGAGCTTGCGGAAGAGAGCATAGCTCTCGTACTTGTGTGATGCGAGGAGGCGGCGGCGGCACTGTTCTTCTTGGTAGTGGAGGGAATCGATGTGAGCTTGAAGTTCTCGAGCTTCGATGTGAAGCCCGTTGAGATCAGTGACGGTCTCGTGATAGCATTGGAACTCAGCTGCGGTCCTCCAGTCCCCTCCCGGTTCGACAGCCTGTCGAAGCATGGCGTCATAGGTGCTGGGGTCAGTGAGAGCATCGAAGAACCACTGGGGGTATTCCCCTTCTTCGATGATAGTGGCGCGGTTAGGGGCGAAGAGCTCTTGTCGATAGACGGCTTCCCCCTTTCCAGAGGTGCCGAGACAGTACTGTCCCTCGCGTTTGACATATGCCGCGAGGGTGTGCATGGTGTAGGCCCCGTCAGTGATTGGAATGAAGAAATTGGGCACTCGCCCTTCGTTCTCCTCATACCCTTCGGGTACCCCCAGATCCTCCTTGTCGGCTGCGAGTTGATCGTCTCTCCAATGTTTGTAGGTGGCTTCCAGCCAAGCCGCGTTCGCCTCACGCTCTGCCAGAGCGTCGGCTCGTCCTTTGAGTACAGCGAGCTGGTCCCTGTTCTGCTTCGATACTTCTTCGTTCTTTCGCACAACGCTCGCCAGCCCTTGGGCAATGAGGGTGAGCTGCTCTTTGGTGGGGCTGTTCCCTTCGAGAGCAGCGTGGACGGTTCGTGGGGATAGTTGGAACTCACTGAATTCAGCCGATGAGGCCACCACCTCCATCGGGACGACGAGCGATTCTGGCTCCTTGCCAGCGGCGACTTGTGTGCATGGCAGGATCGGCAAGGGTTCTTCGCATCCGCTGGGGCTGGCAGTGATGTAAGAAGGGACAGAGATGGGCGAGGACATGCTGTTTTGGCTTGCGAAGGGGCGGAAGAAGGGGAGGCGATGGATCTGACCCATGATGCACCCTTGCGTCCTTTGTACTCCATCCTTCCTTTGAGGGACGTCGCCGGTGATACTGTCTTACCAATGCTGGGGCGTGCACTTGGTCAGCGGGTTCCCAGGTATCGTCAGAGGCTGAGTAACCCTTCCATCGGATGAGATATTGAAGCTGACGTTGCTTCCCATGGTACCTATGATTGATAATCTGATCCACTTCATATTCCTCAGCATTATCAATCATCTCTGGTGGTGGGCGTTGAAAATTGATCCCGTGTTCCTTGGTTTCTTTGTAACGGGTGAGTAAGGAGCTGTGGAACACGTCATGGATGGTCCAGGCCGCCGGCAGTTGCAGTTTGTAAGCTACTGGTGAGACCTCCTTCAGTATTTTGAAGGGGCCATGGCGCTTGGGCGCTAGCTTGACAGACGCATAGGGGAGTGACAGATGTTTCGCTTCGAGCCAGACTTGTTCCCCTTCTTGGTATTGCGCGGTGGGGGTGGCTTTGGCGACTTCATTGAGGGCGTGAACTGCCGCTTCCCTATGTGCTTTTGCACGTTCGTGTCTGTCTTCCATCGTTTCGTTATTAGTGATGGGTATGGGTGTTCAGCGGCACTGGGGCGGTATCCAAGGATGATTTCATGGGGACTTAGCTTCGTTGTGGCATTGGGCCATCGGTTGTGCACGAAAGTTGCGATTGGTAGGATTTCCTCCCAGTCATCTTGTCTGGCTGAGGTATAAAGTCGTAGGTACTGCTCCACCCATTGGTTTTTTCGTTCGGTGAGTCCGTCGGTTTGTGGGTGAAAGGCAGTGCTGATGTTTCGTTCTATCCTCAGTTTGGTAGTGAGGGCCTTGGAAAAATTAGACGTGAAGTGAGGGTCGCGGTCAGAGATCACTTTCGATGGTACTCCAAACCATGGAAACAGGTGTTGGAGGTATAGTTGGGCCACTCCTTCTCCTGTGATTGTCGTCTTACACGGGATGAACAGTGCGGCCCTGGAGCATCCTTGATTGACAATAGTGAGGATGGCATCCATTTCTCTGGCCTTCGGTAATTGAGTGATGAGGTCTAGCGCGATGACGTTAAAGGGACGCATCTGAGGATCTCCTGGGATGTGGTATATCGGGGTTTTTCTCTTCATCGTCCGGATTTTGTGTTGTTGACACTGTGCGCACCCTGCGACGTACTTGTCTACCCACGTGCTCAATCCTGGCCACCAGTATCGTTGGCTGACAAGGGTGATGGTGTTATCTCGACCTGGATGTCCTGCCGTTGGTGAGTCATGGAACTGGGACAGTATATCACGTCTTAGCTGTAGTCCTGCTGGTACTGCTAACTTCCATCCTCGTACATATCCCTCGGGGATTTTCCGTACGTCTTGCGAATTGCACCATAGCTCCATCTCTGCCCTTTGTTTTGTTGGGCTTCTTTGACTCGCTGTTCGAGGGGTCTCTTTGCGTTGATGCCGTGGTAATAAACATGGGTGTCGGAAGGAGTGTTAGGTTCGCATTGTCTTCAGCACCATGGTCGGCTCCAGGTGGTCTAGACAACATATCGGGAGCGGTGTGAATTTTCCCGGGCATGTGTTTGATGACCAGGTTGTAGTCCTGAAGTTCCGCGAACCATCTAGCCACTCGTCGATTGACTTTTCGAGGGGTTTTCCAGTACGTCAGGTTAGCGTGATCGGTGAGAATGGTGACGGGTATTTCCGTCGCTGCTACATGGGGCGGAAGCGTTTGAGGGCTTTCAGGACTCCTAGGAATTCTCTCTCATAGATGTCGTAGTTGCGTTCTGTTGGGGTGAAGGTGTTAGAGTAGTAGGCTACAGGGCATAGCATGGGCTTCTGAGTGCGCAGGTTAATTTCTCCCTCCTGTGAGAGTACGGCTCCCATGCCATATGCCGAGGCGTCGGTAGCAAGGAAGAACGCTTTGGAGTAGTCGGGTTGTCGAAGGATGGGTTTGCTACACATCAACGTTTTCAGGCGTTCGAGGGCTTCTTTGCATTCGTGGTTCCATTTGAACGGGGTGTCTTTTCGTGTTAGTTGGATCAGTGGATGTGCTATGAGGGAGTAGTTGGGTATGAAATATCGATAGAATCCTGTAAAGCCTAAGAACGCGCGGACGTCTTTGACTGTTTGCGGTTGAGGCCAATCAGCGACTCCCTGTACTTTTGCGGGATCCATCTGAACCGTGCCGTTCTCTAGGATGACTCCCAAGAATTCTACCTTTCGTTGTTCGAAGATGCACTTTTCCGGTTTGAGATATAAGTCGTACTGCCTCAATTTGTTCAGAACTTTGTGGGTGCACTCTTCATGGAATTTAGGGTCGTCTCCTGTGGCGATGAGGAGGTCATCCATGTAGATGATGAGCCATCCCTGCACCATTTCCTCGGCGAAGATCGCATTCATCATAGTTTGGAAGGTCGCTGGTGAATTCGTCAGTCCAAAGAACATCACTGTGGGTTCGAAGAGTCCCTGATTGGTGATAAACGCAGCTTTCCATTCGTCTCCCTTCTTGATGCGGACGTTGTTGTATCCCCATCGAATGTCGAACTTCGTAAAGAGTTTTGCTCCCTGGACTTTCGCTATCAACTCTGGAATCAGTGGGAGGGGGTAGCGGTTGCGGATAGTCCACTCGTTTAGGCGACGGTAGTCTTGTACCGGGCATAGTTTTCCGTCCTTCTTCTTGATGAAGAAGAAGGGTGCTGCGTACGGGCTTTTCGAGGGGCGTATATAGCCTTTCTTCTGTTGCTCCTTGACGAAGTCCAGCAGCGCCTTCTGTTCTTCTTGTGTAAGTTGGTACACTTTGCCGGGTATCGAAGATGGTGCTTCTGGCTTCAACTCAATGGCGTGGTCCCAAATATGCGGTTTGGGGAACCATTGAGCGGCTTCTTCGCTGAACACATGGGCGTGTCCCTGATACTTAGCTGGGATTTCGCCACTTCCTTTGTGTGATCCTGCTTCTTCGGCTAGCTTTGAAGCTAGTGTTTGTCCCTTCTCCTTTGCTGCGGGGATGACGAGTTTGGCCATGTGAATGGACCCGTGTATGATTTTGCCTTGCCGCAATGGTGCTTCACGACCGCATGGGGTGATTCTACACTTTCCTATACGCACTTGGGTTGCCAGCTTGGTTCGAAGAATGAGGGGTAGTTGGTCGCTTTCGAGCCAGCCCCGTGCCCAGTCGATTTTTGGCTGCGTGGCTGCGAACCATGGGTATCCTAGAATGACCTTTTGTTCTCCCAGATCAGTGAGGAAAAATCGCAACCAAGTCCGCTGACTCCCCGTTTGCATTTCTAAATCTGTGTAATGTTCTATATCCCCATTCCTGTTCCTAGTTCCATCCACGTTGTAGACTGGTCTGGGTCTTTCCAGTCTTTTAATGGGGAATCGCATTTCTTTCGCGTACTGCATACTGATGAAGTTTTCGGTTGCTCCTGAGTCTAGGAGCGCTATTGTTTCGGCCCTCTTCTTGGATAGATGGATGAATAAACGTAGCTGCATAGATTTTCGTATAGAGAGGTACATCCTATCTGATCCAGTTCTCCTAATCCAGGCCGTACGGATTAGGCCTCCGAAAAATTTCCCTCCTTTGCTCCGAGATGGTTCATCAGCTCTTCCTGATCTTCGGATGAGAGTGTTTCGAGTTGTTGGTGGAGGTGATCCACCTTCGAGACGTTCGATTCAGTCTCGTTATCTTCGGGTGTCCAGTCGATAAGTTGGGCAGTGCATGTATTTGCACGGTGCTGCTTAGTGGGGCAGGTGCGAGCGAAGTGACCTTGTTGTCCACAAGTGAAACACGCACCCTGTGCCCCTCTTTGGCTTCTGGTGTCGTCCGTTCTTACGACATTCCCTCTAGGTGGTCCTCCACCTCGTCCTCGCCAGTTTCCTCGAGGTGCTCTGGCTCGATCGACGTCCATGGGCACTGGTTGGTTGTTCCATGCTCTAGGCGCTGTGGTCGAGTTATAGGGAGTTTGTCCGAATCCTTGTCGTGGCGGTCGGGGGTTTTGCGTTTGTTGGGTGCGATACTGCCAGTTGTTCTGAAAGGGGGTACGTCTGGCGTTGTTGTTGCTGGGGCGCGTGTATAGGGTGTCGATGATTCGCTGTGATGCGGTCACGTTAATAGCCTTGGCTTTCATTTGATCATAGGTATTAACGGTGGTGTCTTCTAACACTTTCTGTCCAACGCTACGCAGTAATCCTTGTAGAAACAGTTGCATGGTATTCTGGTCCATGGGGTTGTAGCCGGCTTCGTGTGCTATACTTTCGAACGTAGAGATGTACTCATCTATTTCTGGCCATCTCATCTTCAGTTCTTGTAGTCTGATGCGTGCCTTCTGTGCTTTTTGCGAATCGAGGAAGCGATTCTCGAAGTTTTGCACGAACGTTGTCCATACTGCACGTGCATCGTCTGCTGGCTGGAGCGTTCCTAGCCAGTCCAGTTGCTGCTCCGTCCATCGGTTAACTTCCGTTCCCTTGATGCAGGTGAGGGCTATGGCCACTCATTTGATAAAAGAGGCTAGGGACGGAACGTTGTGGTTAACGAGGAAATAGGCTCGGAGTTCTCGTAGAAAACTCTCAGCTTTGGCTCGATCTCCTTCGAAGATCGTTGGCAGGGCTCCCATTGGTTTGTCGTCTGCTTGGATTGGCTGTTGCAGCTGTCCTCCTCCTGGTGCACCCCCACCTCCTCCTCCTGGTGGACCGCCTCCAGGGGGGCCTCCTCCACCGCTTGGTCCTCCTCCTCCACCTCCAGTTGGTGGTCCCGTTCTTCCTCCTGCTTGAGTCGTGGTTACCGCCGTTGCTGTGGTGGACATGGTGGCTATGGTGATTGGTTCAGCGGTTAGTGATAGGTCTGCGAGGGCAGTAATGGCCGCTGATAAGTCGACGGGTGAGTTTCGAATCCGCTGGTCGAGGGATCTTCTTCTTCTTCGCTGTCTGATCCTTCAGCCCAGTCTTTAATGGTGGGCGCTTCTTCGTACGTATTTACTGCGATTCCTTCGTGTCGTCCGTTGTATTGGTCAATACACCGCACTCTCTGATCGAGGAATGGGGACTCTCCTTCGTTCCCCCAGTTGAGGGTATACCAATGTCCGTTGTGCAGATGAACTGCCCTGATTTGTGTCCCTCCTACTCGAATTGCGTATGTGTGAAAGGGAAAGGTTTGGTCTTCCCAGTAGACTGCGGTGTTTTGCAGTGCTTGTTCCCTATCGATGGGAAGTTGTACGTATTGTCTCTCTTCAGGGGCCGTGGTGGTAAAAGAAGTCGAGTCTAATGTCACCGGCGAGAGCAGTGACACTTAGATGTCGTCAGTATCCCTTGTTTCTGACAAAGCCTTGGATAACTCAGCGGATGCGCCCACGATGGCAGGTGGGAAATAACTATTGTTGCTATCTAGCGACTCGTTGATGGTGCTAGAGCTAGAGTCGACGTTTGGTGTGTTTGCGACTCGAGGGACACAGAGAATGAGACACAAGAGACTCAGAAAAGCGAAACAAGCCACGGCTTTCCTAGAGGCAATAGAACGAAGTCACTACTCTTGTTTGTGAGACAAGGAGACTCGACTTAGAGTCTCGTCTCGATGCGTGCGTGCGCATATGTACTACTGGTACACGTGACTACTACTACTACTCGACCGTTTTCTGGTCATACGGCTACTTTGATTGCTTACTGAGGGGCTGACGAAGCTGACATACGAGCTGACTACGAGTCCGACCTGTATTACCAACCCCAGGCCTAGACAGGCCTACCACACCTGGGGGTCAAACGCCTCTTCACATGCCATCAGCGGTTCTCTTGCCCCTGCACAAGCCGCCCTGTGACAACGTCTGTGTGGCTATGCCCGGACCAGACAGTCTCACGCTCAGGGGTTCAGTGGAACCAGCCTGGACATTACAAGGGGCACTTAATGCTCCAAGACAATTACGGACTTAGTGAGCACATGTCGGCACATGGACTGCATGGACACCTACGTATGTATGATACCCTAGAACAATGTGATTACGCCCTTATGGCCAATCTAAGAACTCTCTTTTGTTATCTGACTCGATTATTGTATGATCGAACTGTTTCAGATTGACACTTTACCTACTGTCTTTACGATCAGTTAGTTACAGTCACATACTGTCACCGCCAAGGGTTTGACAGCAACAATAGACACACTAAGTCAACAAGCTAGACCTCGCAGTGGCCTAGAAGACTGATAGAGAGGAAGCCGACCTGCAAGTCGATGTCGATACCGGGTTACCGCTTGCTGAGCTCGACTCAGTAGCCACCCGCAATGAAGTAGAACACTGCTATGATTGAGACAAGAGACTCAACTTGCCCTACTAGGCGTAATGAGTCCCCTATTTATAGTACATAGTACATGAGGGCAGGCCTAAGGCCTGAAGGGGCAGTGCTACCTATTTTTACTTGAAACACAAGACGACAAAACAGCCAGTAGCAAAGACAGCTCAAGAAATCACACGCTGATACACATGAAACGGGGCGCGAACATGAAACGGGGTACGAACACTCTATTTGGCCGGTTCCGCAACTTACAGGGGCGCGATGGTGTTGAACCATCACCCCAGGCCGGTTACATCACTCCCTCGCTAGATGGGATGTCCTCATCCCATTTTCTCCATGCTGACCGCCTGGCCAGCTGTGGCGCTCGACTCCCACCAAGGAATCTTCTTGGCCGCCCTGCCACGATGAGTCGGTCCTCGCAGGCCTGCTTGGCGGCTTCGGATGCCGCCAGGTTCGCCTGAGCCAGGCGCAGCTCGGCGCGCAGCGTATCGCACTCGCGATCCAAGACCCGATACCTCGTGACTTCGGCGAGGAGAGGCCAGTCATCCAACTCGATGACGGCCTCTCGGAGCGGGTGGTAATCGATTTCGGTTCCCCATAGGCGGGCACGGAACCAAGGTGGGAGTGGGGAGAGGGGGAATCGTCGAATTCGGGACGGGCGTACAGGTCGATGATCTGGGCGTCGTGGTCGCCTGTAGCGTTTGCCGCCAGGCCGGCCACCCGCCCATCGTCCAGCTGCTTGATGAAGACGGCGGGCTTCTCGCGTCTGGGGTTGTGATGGTGAACTCCGGCAGCCTTCCGTCATTCTCCACGTATCCGTCGGGGCAAAGGAGGGGCTCCCCGTCGATTTGCTGAATCCGGGCCTTGAGTTCGCGGTTGTCCCGGTTGACCTCCTCGAATTGGCGTTTGAGGCATCGCGCCTCGTCTTGGAACAGGCCTCTCGCTGCTGGAGCGTGGAGGCGAGGCCCTGGCCAGCTGGCGGAGCTGCACCGGGTGAGGTTGTCGTATCTGTCCAGGACGGATCGTACGGTGCCGGGGAGAGAGGCCCCTCCCAGAACGCGTTGGTCTCGAGGTCAGGGAATGTGCCGGGTAGGCGGATGGTGTTGGAGGCAGGGGCGGCAGTGCTTTGGTCGGGGCTGGCTTCTGTGGTGGGAGACTGGACAGTCTCCGTGGTCGTGACACGTGCGGTCGGGGCTGGGACTGGGACTGGAGCAGGGGAAGACATGAGGAGAAATGGTTGCGGATGAGTGGAAAGGGATCGAGTTGATGATTCTGCCGGGGGTTTCTGCTTCCCTTTTATAACGGTCAAGGGCCGGCGCTTGTGATACTCCCGAAGGAGATCCGGGGCGTGCACCTGGTCATCTGGTTCCCAGGTGTTGTCACTTTCGGGGTAACCCCGCCACTTTATGAGGTACTGCAGCTTCTTTGATTGCCCTTGATAGCGATGATTTCGAATCTGCTCCACCTCGTATTGTTCTTCGCCATCGACTAGATCAGGGGGAGGCCTTGCGTAATTGGGTCCGTGAGTGTCCGTCTCCCTATACGGGGTAAGGAGGGAGGCATGAAACACGGGGTGAATCATCCACGAGGCAGGGAGTTGGAGCAGGAATGCAACCGGGGATACCTCTTTGAGGATTTTGAAAGGGCCATATCTTTTGGGTTTAATTTGGACCCTTGATGCCGGAGCATCAGGTGGGTCCCTTCCAGCCACACGTGGTCTCCTGCTTTGTATTGTCCCGGGGTGTTTCGGCCGCCTTTCTATTGATGGCCTTGATCGCCTGTTCTCGTGCCTCCTCCATTCGCCGCGTTCGTTGTTCAGCCGCTTCATTGTTAGTCCGGATTCCCAGGTCTCCGGGTCCGAGTGTCGGTTCGTAGCCGATGAGGATCTGATTGGGCGATAGCCCGGTGGTGCTGTTTTTCCGGTTGTTATGTACTGCCGTTGCGACCGCGACCCACTCTGTCCAGTCGTCTGGTTGTCCGCCCGTCACCAGTCGTAGGTATTGTTCTATCCATTGATTCTTGCGTTCGGACAATCCGTCGGTTTGCGGATGGGCTGCAGTGGACAGGTTTTGTTGTATCCAGTCTTTTCGTAAGTGCTTTCCGAAACTTGATGTGAACCGCGGTCTCTGTCGCTGATGATTTTCTTGGAGTCCGAACCATGGGTATAGGTGATCCAGGTAGAGTTGGGCAATTCCTGGCCCTGTAATGTTGGTGGAGCAGGGGAGGAATAGGGCCGCGCGTGAGCATCCATGGTCTACGATGGTTAGGATCGCATCCAACCCTCGCTTTGGTGGCAGTCCAGTGATCAAATCCATGGCTATGGTTTTGAAGGGCAGCGTGCCTGGTGTCGAGGGAATTCGGTAGAGGGGACATGGGGTCGATGGGTTAGGATTTTAGCTTGTTGGCATGTCGCACATCCTCTGACGTAGTCCGTGATCCATTCTTTCATTTTTGGCCACCAGTACCGTTCTTGCACCTTTCGCAAGGTTTCGTCCTTCCTGGATGGCCGGCTGTGGGCACGTCGTGGGCATTCTCACAATAGCTCGTCGAAGCTCTTTGAGATTTGGTATGATGGTTTTTCCGCGAATTGTTTGTGCTGCGCGATTCTATGGGGCGGAATGACTGTGACGTCTTTGTTGTCATCCTCGCCGTGGTCTGCGTTTGATGGTCTTGACAGGGCATCTGCTGCCGTGTTCGTCTTGCCTGGGATGTACTCCAATATGTAGTCATATTCCTGGAGGTCGGCGTGCCACCGTGCTGTTCGTCGGTTCAGGTTTCTTGGTGATTTCCAGTATTGGAGGTTTGCATGATCGGTTCGGATGACGAATGGTGTTTTCGTCCATCCTAGGTATGCCTCCAGTGGGCCAAGGCCTTCATGACAGCTAGCAGTTCTCGTTCGTAAATGTCGTAGTTTCGTTCGTAGGTGTGAACGTTGCTGAGTAGTATGCTACTGGGTGTAACACTGGTTTGTGTCGTTGGGCCAGTGTTGGTGTGAGGTTGTGCTGTCCCTCCTGTGAGAGTACGGCGCCCACGCCGTATGCTGACGCATCGACGTGTAGCGTGAATTGTTTTTCGACATCTGGTTGAATTAGTACTGGGCTGCCGCACATTCTGGTTTTAGCTCTTCGAATGCTCGCATCTGTGCTTCTCCCCAATGCCAGGGGGTGGTTTTCTTTGTTAATTCGAGCAGGGGTCGTGCGATCTTTGAATAGTTTGGTACGAAGTAGCGGTAGTAGCCCATGAACCCTAGGAAACTTCGACGTCGGTTGGGTTCTTCGGCGGGGACCAGTCTGCGATCCCCTGTAGCTTCTTGGGGCTCATCCTAAGGTGACCTTTCCCTACATGACTCCTAGGTATTCGATCTCGTCCTTCTCGAATTGACATTTTTCCGGCTTCAGATAGAGATCGTTCTCTTCTAGCTTGTCCAGCATGCAATGAACATATTCTCGGTGTCTAGCGGTGTGTTGTTCCTCCGTTTCATGCGGTCGTCTGGCCGTGTGGATCGCGATGTCGTCCATATATACTGAGAGCCAGCCTTCTCCCACTTCTTGCCGGAAGATAGTGTCCATCATCATCTGGAAGGTCGCCGGGGAGTTGGTGAGGCCGAAGAACATGACTGTAGGTTCAAACAGTCCTTCGTGGGTAAGGAAGGCGGCTTTCCATTCGTCTCCTTCCTTGATTCTGATGTTGTTGTAGCCCCATCGCACGTCCACTACTGTGAACTTTGTACATCCGCTGAGTCGATCTACGACTTGTGGGATGAGAGGTGAGACGTTTCTATTCTTCTTTGTCCATTTGTTGACAGGGCGGTAGTCCTGCACCGGCCTTAGTTTTCCATCTTTCTTCTTTACGAAGAAGAAGTTAGCTGCATATGGTGATTTGGAGACGCGGATGGTTCCCCTTCTCAGATGCTCTTGTACGAACTTGTGCATCTCAGCCTTTTCTTCCTGTGTGAGGGGTAGTAGTCGTCCAGGCATGGTGTCGGGTGCTCCGGGTAGTAGTTCGATGGCGTGATCCCATATCATGGAGCTAGGCATCCGCTGGGAGTCCTCTTCGCTGAAGACCTTCTTATGCCGTCTGTATTCGGCTGGTAGGGTGTCATTTTGCTCCGGGTTGCTTGTGGCGCTTCCTATCATTGCCCTTCCTAGAAGGTATGTGTCAGTTCGTTTTCTGAGTGGTCGTGGTACATTTTTGGTTTGAGGTACGTATACCGCTTTTGCGGCGTTTGGGGCTGAAAGAACGATGGGGAGGTGTGTGAAGTCGATCCATCCCCTTTTCCAGTCGATCTTTGGTTGAACGGAGGCAAACCATGGGTACCCGAAGATGGCTTTGTGGTCTCCCAAGTCTGAGAGGAAGAACCTTTGGTTTGTGGTTTGTGTCCCTGTTTTAAATTGCAGATCGGTGTAGTATTTGAGGGCTCCGCTTTTGTTCTCTGTTCCGTCAACATTGAACAGTGGTCTTGGGTTTGTCAATCGTTTTATGGGGAGTCACAGCCATTTGGCATAGCTAAGGCTCATAAAGTTTTCTGTGGCCCCCGAGTCTACTAGGGCCACTCCTTCGGCTCTTTTTGCAATTGATTGTGCATAGAAACGAACTGTCATTGATTTCCTTGCCGAGATATACACGTTATCGCTATGAATCCACCTAAGCAGGGCCGATCTGATTAGGCAGAGGGAAAATCCTGCGCGACTCCCATTTCCTTTGCCAGTTTGATTTGGTCATCAAGGGACATTCCCTCGAGTTGCGCTCGCATAGTGGCTATGGAAGTTCCTTCTGATGGTTCTGCCATCTGGTAGTCTTGGTCTTCCTCCTCTTGGAGGTCGATGAGGTTGGCCTGTCTAGGGCCTTGTCTGTAGGGGTTCCTGGGTGGTTGCCGTCTTTCGGGGCAAGCACGGGCGAAGTGCCCTTCTCTGCCGCAGTTGAAGCATCGCATTGCTTCGTATCCTGGCGCCGATACGTTTCCTCTCGCTGGTGGTCCCGTCCTTTGTCTCCAATTTCCTTGTCCTCTCCAATTGTTGGGGGTGCGGCCCCTGGATAGGTCCATAGGTACTGGAGTATTGTTCATCGATGGTGGCGCATTGGTTGAATTGTATTGGGGGCGGTTCCCTTGATTGTATCGCTGTTGCCAGTTCCTCTGTTGGAATGGTGGCGGCCTGGGTGGATTGTTGAATCGCTGAAATGGCGATTGGGCTCCCAGGGTCTTTTTTAAGATACCATCTATGATGGTTTCCCTTGCGCAATGGTTTTGACCTTCTCTTTCAGGTCGTGGTAGTTGAGAGGAATTGGTGGCTTGAGGGTGTCATGCAGAAGCAAGGCCGGGATTCCTTGGAGGAAGATGTTGTATGTTTCTTCGTTCCCTAGCGTGTATCCGGCTTTCCTTGCCAGGCTTTCAAACCTGGTGATGTACTCATCGTAGTCGGATCCCTTCATCCGACAGTCTCTGATTTCATTTTGGGCTTGTTGGGCCGCTTGGGTGTCCTGGAATTGTTGGCTAAATTCCAGGAGGAACTGATCCCATAACGCTGGGATGTTATCTTGAGGCATGTTCAGCCTATCAATCCATTCGCCCATGTCCCTGACCCATTGGGCCGTGTTTTCCCCTTTGATGAGGGTGAGGGTGAAGGCGATTTTCTTGAAGGGGGAGTTGTATCCTGCGACATCCGCGTTTAAGCGCAGGTATCCTTTGACCTCTTCAATGAAGTCGTCGGCTTTTGATCTATCTCCCATGAATACTTGCGGGAGTGCTCCCATTGTTTTGACGTCGGCAGCTGCGGCTACTGGGATTTGAGGTGCGTTTGGGTTTGGTCCTCCCAGTCCTCCCGGTCCTCCGGGCCCTCCTGGCCCTCCTGGTCCTCCGGATCCTCCCGGTGGCCCTGACCTTTTAAGGACCTGTCTGAGGACGTTCTGAATGTGTTGTGGTGCGCTTTCGGTGGTTGTGGATGGTTGTGCGGCTACGGCCGTGGCTGTGGTGGTTTGTGTCGACATAGCTTGTGAGAGACTAGGGATTCTAATTCCTGATGGTAGCACGTCGGTAGGCAGTCCTTGGAGTGGGGTAAGGGTTCTAATGGGAAACCCTGGTGCTTTCTCTTCCACTGGGGTGATCTTGATTTTATGGAAAGCGTCGTCGATTTCCTTGACTGCCTCGTCTGATTCTGTATCTGAGATGACTTCTGGTTCTTCTAGTTCTTCGTCGAGAAGCTCGTCAGCTTCTGATCCTTCAGTGTCGTATTCGTGTAGTTGTGGGATTACTGCTCCTACGGTATACCGTCCTTTATCCCAGTGGACCTCCTTCCACCTGTCGTCATGAATGCACACCAGCTTCGGATTGGTCGGTGCTTTGCTTCTTGGTGTGACGATGATCTGTATATCCCGGTTTGTGGGATTGGCTGGGTGTTCCTTGGAGATGTATCGAACTCTATGGTTCCTTCTGCCTGCAACGGCGTCTACCCAATCTAGGGTTGTGGTCTGCAGTGTCCCTTCCGAACTGCTAGCCGTATTGAAAACAAGTTGAGTCTAATGTCACCGCCAAGGGTTTGACAGCAACAATAGACACACTAAGTCAACAAGCTAGACCTCGCAGTGGCCTAGAAGACTGATAGAGAGGAAGCCGACCTGCAAGTCGATGTCGATACCCGGGTTACCGCTTGCTGAGCTCCGACTCAGTAGCCACCCGTAATGAAGTAGAACACTGCTTGTATTGAGACAAGAGACTCAACTTGCCTCTACCAGGCGTAATGAGTCCCCTATTTATAGTACATGGTACTTGAGGGCAGGCCTAAGGCCTGAAGGGGCAGTGCTACCTATTTTTACTTGAAACACCAAGACGAACAATAACAGCCAGTAGCAAAGACAGCTCAAGAAATCACACGCTGATACACATGAAACGGGGCGCGAACATGAAACGGGGTACGAACACTCTATTTGGCCGGTTCCGCAACTTACAGGGGCGCGATGGTGTTGAACCATCACCCCAGGCCGGTTACACATACGGACCTTTTAGTATGGTTCTACACTTATGCATACCCCTTCTGAGGGCTCAGGGTATGTGCGGACTCATCAGACTCATCCATATGTAGAATATTGTAATTATGCGATATAGTGGATGCCTGTACTCACCCCTTAAGGGTTTATGGACATATGTAGACCATAAGGACTATAAATACACCCTTGGGAGTGAGCAAGATGTCTCATCTCCTACAGAGTTCTTTCTCTGTGTGAACACCCTCTTCAGCTGCACTTCATCAGTAGACCCGCACATTTATGTAAGCAATAAACCCTAGTGTTTGTTATGTGAAAGGTTCAAATTTTGTGGTTTTGCAGGTCAGGTTGTTGGGCTGGGTCACCAGGTTTGGTTTCAGAGTGGAGTGGGTGGAATGAGATTCAGTTGGATTAATCAGATCTATCCAATGCATGCATGCGCATGTAATGTAGCTACAAGAAAATAACAAATCTACTTTGGAATAGTTTCCTTCACCAGTGCAATCATATAGTATCTGGGATGTGCTCATGATGAGTGGGCCGGGTTTATATTTTTCTTACAAAGAGCTTAAAAGACCACTACAAAGCAAGTCCATTATAATGGCATTCCCAATTTTGCGACATTTTCATATGTAAAACTTCTTTATGCTTATCTCTGAAGGTGGTCCAAGTCGCATAAATAGCAACATTGCAACACTGGGACACTGATACTCCTCCCCCCCCCCCAACTTGATATTTCTATACTGGCGGTGGTGAAACTACGCTTGACCAGGAATGCAGTGTATGAACTGGATAAGATAATGCTAGAAGTAGTGTTCAGTTTGTGTTATCAAAACTATATCGTGTAATTTACCTAGAAGTAGCGCTGATAAGACGCATCAGCCTAATATGGTAAATACAATGTAAAGTAATACCCACTTCAGTTTTGTGTTATCAAAACTGAAGTGATGGGCGTGTAGAAATCGTCCTTAAATACATTAACGAGTGTGCTATGACCAGTTCGACAGAACAGTACCAGACAATAATTACTAGCTACTATTCTTTGTAGATATAAAAGAGTGTATTCACGCGTATGCTAGGGATTGTCTGTAATCATAAAGAATGTGTATTTTATTTATCTATTTACACTCTCAAACCGATCGCTCCATTGCTATCGGTCCAAGCGCACCGGCGATCCGGGTACAATTGATCCGGTCGCTTCCGGCCCGTCTCAACACGGCTTTCGCTTGTTCATGCACTGCTGCTCCTCAGATTCAACTTATCCCTAAGTAAGCCGCCACTAGAAAGGTCCCCTTCTCGAATTTGGCGTCGTACTCCCTGAAATGATTCACTGGAACCACTGGAACGGTACCGTGGTCACCACTGACGGCAGATTACGCGAGGCCTAAAAACGGTCCTTCGAAAATGCTCAGCTTCGATGACGATCGTACCGGTTTAGTGGATTTTGATTTTGGTGTGGATATCCGAGTTGTGTTTATCATTGTGTCTATCCGCGGCACTGCCCGCTTGAGGCAATCATGGTAACAAACCCTAGTGTTTTGTATGCGCATCGACTGGATTGCGGCGCTCAGTGCCATGATTGCGTATCCCAACGGCAAACGCTCGCTCACGCCTACCTGTGCTTGATCTGCTGATGGAACTGTGATAGCAATGCTACCCCTCATGTGATTCCACATTCTCACCGCTTAGAGGTCCGAGCATGGGCTCCGACACAGATCTGTGACTGAATTTTGTCGAGTTGTCGGTACCTGGCCATGTACCTGCCAGCATCGTATCGATATACTTAACCGCAACAGGGACACCATTTTCTACATCGGTTTGGACTAGAATTGGTTATCCTTGCGCCATCGTCACCAGTTTCCCCGCATGTTAGCAGCCAAGGAATCAGTCGACCATGGTTACTCTCCTACACGTGTAGGGGATGAATCAGACAACAAAGATTGACATGCTCGGCGCCGGCTGGGCAGAACAAGTATGAAGAAAACCCTCAAATAACCATGCTCCCCCCGGCCGCGCGCTATGCCTCGAGTAGAAACATGTCAGCCGACGTCCTTTAGGCTTTTAGGACTGGGTAGCCGCTTCTCGTACGACTGCCTGGCTCATGCATTCCACTGTTCGGGTGATCTGATGCCCGAGATCGCCGCAAATCGCCCGCAAATCCTTTACTACATGCTGGGGAGACCCACCACTCTGGGCTAATATTTGGATACAACCTCAGGTAATGACGTCCTTGTCTTGTCCTTATTCTTTTTGCATTGGTAACTTGTTATGGATAGAAAAAATCATCGCCATGGTTTGGCCTTTGGCAAGAGTGTTCGCGTCTCAATTTTCTTGTTAGAAATCGTTCGTGCGTAGCGGAGAACTGCGGCAGCCACTCATATGACCAAAGTACAATCGTGAAATAGTGGCAAAATGCTTCACTCGTGACAACGGACAATGACAATCGCTCGGAGACCGCTTAACCGGGCGCGTTGACGGAGACTCGAGAAGCCCACTGCCGACTCAGACGTCGACAACTCGACGACATCAGACCTTTGTTCCGAGGTTTTACTATATTTGTGGTGCTCTTTGGAGGCCTCCAAAGTGATCCCGCCGTTTTGTTATCGCGTCGCTTGCATTGCTTCTGTCAATCCTGAGTCCTTGCCTTTATGCATCTTGGGCTCAGCTCGCCTCCCAGTTGTTTTGTCTGGTGCATGCGACCTAATCATGGATTCCAGCTAAAATTGCTATGACATTGCGCTCGTGTACGGTAGAAGTTCGGGGACCGGATGAACTGGAAGAATTAGAACCATGCGCCCGTCACTTGACCCCGACAAACGACTTAAAGCAGAGTCGAATACAGTGACCTGACTGTAACAACCGCCATGCATCTCATTGCCCTCCCCCTCGTCTCCGTCGCGTTGGCTGTATTCACATCCGCTCTTCCTCGTACGGGGTCCGAGCGGGATCTTGTGTACAACGCAGGAAGGGCTGGAGGGGGTGCGGGAAAACGTGGGGACGACAACAACGAAACCGATCCTCAAAGCTCCCTGAGTAAATGTGACGAGTCTTCCCTTATTTCAACATGCTCACAGCGTCGACATAGCGTTGGACCCACGTGTAATCAACTCCAACTTTTCACAGAATGGGCAGGCCAATGCAACGCCGGGTCAGGTCCCATCACTGACCTCCACGAACAACTTCATCAATTTCTGCTTGACCGTCAATTTCCCCCTTACCAACGGCCAGCAGCTCAAAGATGGTTCCTGCAATGCTTGCCCGATGGGTGTCATTGCCCCCTCATCAAAAATACCATCGTCAAAGTTCGTCACGCCCTCAAATTTGGGCGCAGTCAAGGCAAACACCACATTCGAGATCAAGATAGCCATCCAAAATCTTGACGCAGGACATTTTACCAACCCGGACCTGAACTACTACTCAGCACCCCAACAGTTGAACTCTGATAACGTCATCATTGGCCACACTCACGCTGTGGTCGAGGAGTTGCCCTCCATTGACACAACCGACCCCTTGGATCCCACCAGATTTGCATTCTTCATAGGCATCAACACACCCGCGGACGCTCAAGGCAACGTGGCCGTCAATGTGACCGGCGGTCTTCCTGAGGGCGTATACAGGGTCTCATCAATCGTCACCTCTGCCAACCATGTGCCCGTCCTGGTCGCCGTTGCTCAACGCGGCGGCATAGACGATTCAGTCTACGTGGGTGTCGTCCCTCGTGACCCAATTTATCTGACTGAACATCCCTTGTTATTTAGATCTTCGTCACTGCTGACGGCAACCGTCCCGCAAAGATTGTTTAACACGGAGAGGACGATTGGAGGCTGCCGTCATATCCCCGAGGGCTTGTATCGATTAGCCTGACGGTAGTTGCGCGTCGGACGCGATTTACGCATGATGCACTAAGCACGTAAAGGATGATGTTATTTACTCCACAGTACTTTCCTATCTTTCTTGCTTCCCTCCCTCCAGCTCCTTTCGTCTTTTGAGTATGTACATTTCTTGCACTGGTTTTTTTTTTTTCACTTTCACGCCTGTTTTTGAAACATAGAAGGGCTACTACTTTTGATGAAATGTAAATCAGATGTGAACTTTGGAACTTTCCATACTTTTATCTAACTTGAGGACTCATCTGAGCTCAAGTGAAAAAAGTTTGGTGCAGGTTTACTGATGCTCGTTATTGGGCATGCTCAATGGGGTCTAGCCAGGGTGCAAAGTTAGGTGCTGTCAAGTCAATGTCATGTTGTTACTTAACAGCGTGTGCTGACAAGTGGGCGAATTGTTAACGTTGTGCTGCCATATTATGAGTTTGTCACTTATGAGTCCCCTACTCCCTCTATATTTGGTAGGGGAATTTGCGATATGTCTGGCAGAGGCCACCTGGAAAACGTGAAGGGGTATGGGTTATGAGAGGTTCGACTGTACCATCTATTCTAACAAACATCTTACCACGCGTATATACATGCCATACATTGACCCTTCCAACCAAATTGGATGTACCCAGAGCACCTGCGCGTCTTTGTACTTGCATTTGCGTTCAAGCAATACCGTGTGCCAAAAATGCCTCATCGGGATCTCCGGCCGGGCCAGCTGCCGTACAAGGCCCGGTGATGCCGACGTTCAGTTAGCGTGGCCGCACCCGCGTTCACGGTCTTTGAACGACCAGACCTCTAGACCTTCAAGCATGTCCTCCACAACAGCCTCCCAGGAAGAACTCAAGGCTCACAGGGTCCCACTTGCTTGGCGCGATCAATGTTCTGCGTATGTCTTTTCCATTCGTGCGCCAGGTCTCTCTCCTCTAACCCGTACCCGCTGGCCCCGTTCACATCTTCCCACGTCGGTCTTTCGAATCGCCCTGACCACTTGGATGGATCCCTGTTTTCTGCGCACGTAGTCTACTGCTGCCGTTGAACGTTTGCCGTAAGGAAAAATATTACTTGCCATGGGAATGTGAGAATGAAAGGCACGCGTATGAGAAGTATGTTCTATCATTGTAGCTTTTCGTTATCCTTACCTGACCACAAATTCTCGACCTCAGATGTCAATACGACGAGTAAGTCTCTTCCGCTTTTGTCCGCTTTTTCACATATCTGAATGCATCCGGTGTCAAGTTACATCCGTCGAATGAAGGCGTTGTCTAAGCAGAAACTCCGGGAGAGAGACACTGCAACGGACTCATAATAGACGTATAGTGTGCTTCCTCTGAGGTATCCCAATGCAATCACTGGCTCAGGAGATACAAATAATCATTAATCATTACTGAGTGGTGGCGATGATGATGATGATGATGATGATGACAGTTTGCAAAATAATAGCGTGCATTCTTCATGATTGCGGCCTTCAAACCAGACGACCTTTTTCTACCTTCCACTCTTCGATCTCCCGTTTCACCCTCTCGACAACGTCCGTCTCGGTGCTGGACTTTCCAAATGCATCCACGAACTTTCCGTCCGGATCCATAAAATAAAAGAATATGGAGTGGTCGACGAGGTAATCATCACCGGGTTGGGTACCCGGGGGCGTTGAGAAGTACACGCGGTACGCCTTGCACGTCGCCTTGGTAGTCGCGTAATCACCTGCCAGTCCAATAAGGCGAGGGTGGAAGTCGCGCACGTAACGGGCCATTTGGGGGAGCGTGTCGCGTGCGGGATCGACCGAGATGAATATTGGCTGAACGATGGGACCGTACGTCTTATCTACACTACATATTAATAAAGCAAAATGATACGTGGAAATGCGCGCGCACCGAGCTCCGTAACAGCAGCACTCATTTTGTCCAGTTCTTCTGGGCATATGTCCGGGCAGTTTGTGAATCCAAAGTAAACGAGACTCCATTTTCCGAGCAAGTCTTTGTCGGTAAACGGTTTGCCATCATGGACCGTCATTGAAAACGGCCCACCGACGTGCGCACGTCCTACGGAACGCGACTCCATCTCCTTCTCTGGTCCGAACTTTTGAGAATACAACGAATATGCGGCGTGTGGACTCACGCTTTTGCTCTTGCAACCGCTGCTTTTCCCATCTGAAGTAAAAATAGAGGCCAGTTCCTGCTAGAACAAAAAGGGAAGCCGCTTTAGGGGTGAACACCTGCATTTCAGAGGTGCATTGGGAGGATTATCATAAGGGGTAGAAAGGGGGCAAGACGTCTGGGTGACGTACCCCAACAGCCGACTTGTCCTTCAAGCCATCCGGATTATGGGTCGAGTACTGCCTTCTTCCTATACGACCGCATATATGCGAGGGTGGATTGTGATGGGATGTTCGGGCTGTTCGAACGTGTCGGTACAGGAGCGAGCGGCGGAGGACGGAGTTCATTGGGAAGGTGACTTGCCTGTTTCGGTAATCAAGACTTACTTCCGGGTGGCTGTGCTACCAGATTCTTCCATATTGGCACGTCTTGCTGCTCCACCCTTGGAATGCATACATCATATCATTTCATACTACTCGACACAGCACTGAGAAGCTGCCCCTGTCGTTCCCTCATCTATAAGAATCGTGCCATGTCTCCCTCCTCTATCTTTCATTACCACCATGCTCAACGCGAAGCTTCACAAGCTTCTCGTTCATTCACGGGCACGCTCGGTGGAGGTTAGTCCTGACCATTTGTCTAGACTCGAAAGTCTCCCTGACCCTGACGACTCTCTTCAAGCGAGCTCGTAGTACCGCCGATGCCCAGACTGCCAACGTCACCCCTTGCCTCGATGATTACGAGTTCTTGCGTACATTGGGTGCGGGAGCAAATGCGACGGTTTATCTAGTGCGAGAGAAGCGTACTTCAAATTTATATGCTGTCAAAGCTGTCGACAAGTATACCGCAGGAGGCAGAAAAATTGCATGCAGCACGGTTATCAACGAGCAGGCTGCCCTTCGCGCGATGAATGGAAATGACTTCATTCTTCCACTGCATGCATGCTTCCACGATACCGAGAATTACTACCTCGTCACGGTAAGTGCATGTTTCCAACCCCCGTTTTCCACTCACGGTCGGGATAGGAATACCTCCCGGGAGGTGATCTGCAAGAGCTGCGTAGATCGAAAACACTCGACGTGGAATCAGTACGATTTTACATGGCGGAACTTGTAGGCCCCCGTCGATTCGATTATTTGGCCTCCTCTGACCCGCCCATTTAGCTTCTTGCCATAGAGCAAGTCCATGCCCATAATATTATCCATCGAGACGTCAAGCTAGAGAACGTTTTTATCGACACAGATGGACATATTGTTCTTGGCGACTTCGGTATTTCCTGGCTGTTCGACGATTCTACTCCGGCATATTTCATTCGCGGACATGTTGGCACACCGGCATTCTCGTCTCCAGAGGTTCTCTTTGGTAGTAATTACAGCTTTGGAGCGGATCTCTGGGCTTTCGGTGTTATCCTATACGAAACTCTCAGTGGCATGGTCAGTTCGCTACTAGCCTCTCGCTATTTCATTCCTCATTCAGATATTTAGGAGGCATTTCAAACTAAAACTGTCCCAGTCGATGATCCTACCTGGTTGCGTCACTTGTCTGAGCATGTTATACACGACGAACTTGTCATGGTAGAAAATTCACTGATGACGGAAGATGCAATGGATCTAGTGAGCCAAGTAGGTTATTCCCCCGCCAAGCTAGCAAGTTCTTAACCCCTTTCTCAGCTGCTGAGAAAGGATCCTAGTTCTCGTGTGTCCGATATTACGGAAATTAAGAAGCACCCCTTTTTTGGAACAATGCACGCAACTCTCACACTGAAACTATTCTATCACTAACCTGCCTTACAGTGATTGGACCAGAGTTGCTTCGCGCTCACTTACACCGCCATGGATGCCGCGTCTCATCTCAACTAGTCAGGTCGGTGTACGTTTCCAAGAACCCACTGTATACGCTGGAGAGCGCTACAGTGTCGGTGAAGATCCCCTCCCTACATTCCCATTCCGTGCTGAGCCCAGTTCACTCTCACGCGCGTGCGACCGTCGCCAGAAAGTTTTTGGTGTACTCAATGGTTGTGCGCCACTTGTTTCGTGGGTTGACGGATACAACTATGTGGAAGATGTTGCTTGTCGTGGTCTCAGAGGTCAAAAAAGCTCGAAGACATTGTCTAGATGGGTGAAGAGGGCTTTGAATCGTCCTGTTCGCACCACATAGCTTAATGCGCTCAACATTTCCCGATATTTATTCCCTATTTATGTCTTCCCTTGGAAAGAGAGGGATGTAAATGTACTACCTTTCTCTGTACTATACCATACCCCATGGAAACATGATTGTGAGCGGAGCTCGCATTTAATCGCCTACAGGGCTGAGAAATCACGAAAGAAAAGGCGAAATCAAACTCGAGAAATGGCGGGAGACGTTCCAAAGATTCGCCGTGGGTCGTGCATGCGATCCTGCATCCCTCCATAACTTCAAGTGTGCATCGTCAGCGCGACGTTACATATGCCTGTCTCTAAATTTATTCAGTTCCAACACCGTTGACGGCGCATTTCTCACTCGACAAGGTTGCTTACAAATCCTTCCATTTCTCAAATCCCCCACAGATCGTCCATACGTTGCTCTCTCTCTCCATAACTTCTCATGCACATGGAGACTGCAATGTCACATATGATAGTAATAACTACAGTTTGTTTTCGACGCCGCGTTCAGCTGTGCTTTCGCTGCTCGTGCCCTGCTCAAAGGCAGCACAGCCCCTTTGCCTACAAATCAACGTGTCTTTTCGCTTAGAAACGCGGCTTCCCGGGTCCCGCTACCAGCCCCTGTCGGGCGCATGCGCTGGCAAAAAAATCACGAAATGTAATGTACAAATCAGGTGGGAAATTCTTCCAATTGGAAGACATAGCCCGTAGATACGAATGGACTTAAGTTGTGAATATACCAAGATATATTATTCGTGAATGGACCTGTCTATCGACCAAGCGAGCCCCCGCAGGCTTTGACTGCGTCCCTGGTATTTTATTGACAAAATTTAAGTGGCGATGTTTATGCGATCACTTACGTAATTGAGATCACATATGATCATTCTGAGAACCGTAGTTTGATGATGTGGATGTGGAGAGAGAGATGTCTGTTATGCACTCGTCCTCTCCACCCACAAGCGCGGAATTCTACTTCATTTCATAACACGCCAGAATGTCATCCGAAACGCCTATACGAAAGCGACGGGATGATGTGTACAATGGCCTGAAGTCATCGCTAGAAAATATGGCGGGCGTAATCAATAAGACACCACCTGCTCTCGAAGGTTTCGTCACCACGGTGAAAAGTATCATGGACATTGTAGAGGTTAGATGCTGTCTAACACTACTTTGATCTCATTTAATTGCTGGACTAGGGGCGAAACACAATAAGCAAGCTTGTTATGAAATTTGCGTTAAGATCAACAAACTGATTGACGTCGTCAATGCCGAGCTTGAGGATCGCGATGATATTGACGCAGATAAGGGCATCAGGATGCGTATAGACGCACTGGAAAGGTAGTGGGCTACTATTCTTCTCCCCCATAAACTACTAACAGATACGACAGTTCGCTCGAGGACATTTCTCGTAAACTTTCCGACCTCGCGCAGGAGAATGCTTTCCGCCGAGCGATCAACCGTGTCGCAGATGCAGATCTTATCCAGGATTTAACCAAAGAGGTCGACGAATGCTTCGATAAATTTATGGTATGTCTGTGATGACGCCATCCTTCCATGTGGGTCAAGTTAACGGGTATTTTCCAAGCTTGGGACTCAGCTTCCGACTGGAATGGACGTCAAATACCTTCGTGAGTCGCCTCAAATTGATCCTCTCGGCGTGATGGATGACCTTATATCAGGTGACGAGGCTGTCCAAACCCGGGTCACGGAGGGCTTGGACACTGGCGGTTGGCATCCCGACCGCCGGTGCCTTCCTGGCACCAGAACGCGTTACATAAACCGCATCTGGGCATGGGTTCGTAGTTCTGAAGGGCCCGCGTTGTGCTGGCTTAATGGCGTCGCGGGCTCGGGAAAGAGTTCCATTAGTCACGAGTTCGCAGCGACTCTGCACGCCAAGCGACGGCCGTACAGTTGCTTCTTTTTCCGACACGACGACGGGGCTCTGGCCCTGTCTGCGGTTCGCCTCCTCGCTTACGGTCTATCGTTCGTGTCTGGTCTGCGCGAACTCATCATTCAAGCCATGGAACAATCAAACGCCCCAGCCAACCCCTCAATGGAGGAGCAGTTCACCGCCCTCATCATCACTCCTTTGCAGGAGTTTGCGTCCATCTCTCCTTCTACGTCCGTTGTACTTGTGATCGACGGGATGGACGAGTGCCCGGAGGATATTCGCCCTTCTTTTTTAGCTGCGATACGTTCGGGTATCCCCCTTCTCCCCGCCACCGTCAAAGTTTTCCTCACCAGTCGCCCGCGGGGCGAGGTGCCCAGCTTTCTCGAAGCTCTGGAATTACTCGAGATTCCGGTAGCCGTTGGTGCAGGTCGGGATGACGGCGACATCGAGCGTTTTCTGCGACATGAATTGGACAGGGTTAGCAAGGTGGCACAGCTGGAGAAAGCCTGGCCCGCGTCGCAGATCGAAAGCGACGCTAGTGCGCTCGCTTCCGTGGCTGGCGGGCTGTTTCAGTGGGCCCGGCTTCTGTCCTCGTTGCTCGCCAATCGGGACCAGCCACGCGAAGTGGTTTCGCGTGTTCTAGGTCTCGAAACATCCTCTACGCCGGAGGTCACGCTTGACGTATTGTATACGGAGGCACTGAGCATCGCGCTTCCTTCGGCTGATGATAAGAATCACGAGCTGTACCGTCAGGTCGTCGGCACAGTCCTAGCGGCCAAACAGCCGCTTACCGTATCTGGGATTTCCACGCTTCTCAAGGCAGACGACGATGTCACTAGTAGCGCCATCTACTCGCTACTAGAAAATCTCGGATGCGTCCTGGTCCTGCATCGCATCCGCAGCGGAGCGGTCGAAGTCCGCATCGGGCACCCCACCTTTTACGATTACGTCACTTCGCAACAGCGGTGTCCATCAAGTTGGTTCATCGATCCACACGAGGCCTCCGTTCAGCTTGGTTCGCGATGTTTCTCTTTGATGGCAATGGCCTTGAGGAGGGACATATGCAGAATGGGCAGTCCCTCGGTGGCGAACAGTGACGTGTCCTCTGGGACTGTCTCTCGGTACATTATTACGGGCCTTCGGTACGCTTGCAGTTTTGCATTCACGCATATAGCCGGCGACATTGGCAATCTACGCATGTTTGAAACATTCCTCATGGTCAAGCTTCTCGAATGGCTGGAGGCCATGAGTTTGATGAGACTTCTTGACACCGCCGTGGAGCTAATGCAGCACACTCTCGCGGACCTTAGCCAGGTATGTCGCACATTCTCTTATCCCTTCAAATTTCCGTGACTCTTATGCTCTTCTTTTTGTACATAAGCAAAGCCCATCTACGTCCGGCATCGAGATCCTGGAAGATGCAATTCGATTCGTCGGCCGGTTTGGGAGCATTTTGAACAAGAGCGCCATTCACATATATTTCTCAGCCTTGCCATTTACACCACAGAGCACGACGCTTTACCGCGTCTACTCGGCGCGATATAGGGACATACCCCGTGTCTCCCTCGGCTACCGTGAATCGTGGCCCGAGGAGTTATGTACGGTTCGTAACTTGGGCGGCGGCGATCGCACTCCCCGACGTCTCGCTTTCTCGGCAGATTCCTCTCGCCTAGTTCTTTCCACCCCTACACATATCGTCACAGCATCGCCCCTAACCGGCGCTCAGCTCGGGAAATATCGATTAGCAGACCTCTATAGTAGTCCCGCTTCTCCAGAGATACCCATTGCTCTGGGGTGTCGGGTGGCGTTTGTGGCTTCTGTCACATCCAGCCTCTTACTCAGGACCGCCGACAGCCGTTCAGTCAAGGAGGTCCAACTCTCGCTACCGCCTACTTCCACAGAGAAATTACCGTATCCCACAGAGGTCACGTGCGCCGCCTTCGACCTGGACGTTAATACCCTGTGTGTGGGGTGTAGCGACGGCCGCATTCAGCTGTGGAGATTGCATCGTTCCTCCTGGGAACCTGAAAGAGATGGTTTTCCTTACTCTCACTCGTCCACCGTGATTG
This sequence comes from Russula compacta, assembly GCA_022376555.1. Taxonomy (NCBI): domain Eukaryota; kingdom Fungi; phylum Basidiomycota; class Agaricomycetes; order Russulales; family Russulaceae; genus Russula; species Russula compacta. Next base: position 146,419 of record WTXH01000053.1, on the reverse strand, counting down.
GCATTGCCGCCGCTTCTGAATTGTTGGCATCGGCCTCGCAACGGGAGCTGAAGATTGGTCCGTGCGGCGGCTCGAAGTCTGGTGATGTAACAAGAGAGACGCTCACGCTGACGCCAAAATGGTTGGCGGAGGCGCGTGACATCCGCCTCTCTGTCGCTGCTTCCTCTATCGTGGCTTGGACGTGTGTGGTGTCTTTACAGCCCCTAACCGCCAACGATCATAGCATCTACGTATTTACATCGGGCGACAAAAAGGGCAAGAAGATCTTCAGTTCTAATTCTCCCTCATATCCAGTCTACGCCCTCTCCCCAGACGCTTCCGTAGTGACGATCGTTTGCAATGAAGTACTCCGGCGGTTGAGCACTACGTCATATGGTCTCTTGGAAAAGCGTCCTCTGTCAGACATCGACAGTACAAGGCTTGACCGCTTTCCCGTGATCTCTTATGACGGCCGCCTGCTTGCTGTCTGTGATGGCGAGGTTGTTCACATCTGGGACTTAATGCAACCCCCCCAGAAGCGCCCAGACCATAACCCCAGTATCAAGGCTACGGGAGTGATCATGGCCGATAACTGCTACATCGTGAAGGGAGGAGAGCAGCAATGGCTAGCTCGAGTGCATGACGATGGGACCTCCGAAGATATAGTGCAGCTCAGGGAGCACGAAGCCATCGAACAGCTTGCAGTATCGGCAGACGGGACTACACTCGCCGCTCTGAGCCTCTACCAAGGAAAGGCGCAGCGCGGCTTTCTGGAGGTTGCAAATTTGCACTCGAGAAGGCGCTCCACCACGGCGTGGCCGGTGGCGCTCCACGATAGCTTCACCGACTGGGAGCTCTGCAATATGGAGTTTTCCGCCACAGGAAAACACGTCGCTATGGTCTTCTTCCTTGCCGCGGCGACCTACGTCTGTGCGTGCGACCTCGAGAGTGGCTCGTTGCGGTGGAAGCAACTCCCCGGAAAGATGAGACCCTTGTCAGCGCGTTCACTGGAAGACGAGATGCTGATCGTGGTCAGGACGAGAGACGTGTGGAAGATTGACTTAGGGACGGCCGCGAGTACCAGGCATGAGCTGTACAGTACCGATCCGTACAAACTGACCACGTTTTACGCCAAATTCACGGCAACGGCGAACGCGCAGCTGCTGGAGATTGCTAGCCGGCTGTGGAACAAACCGCCGCGGTACACGATATGGAATACGGACACCCTGACGCCAGAAGAAGCGGAGGTAAAACGTACGATCGCGCACCTCGAAGTTCGCTCCAAGAATTCGTTCGGCTATTGGGTGCTCAGTAATGTGGGCCAGCGCGTGTGTTGCATCCCCGAGGAGTACTGCTCGAAGTGGGGGGTTAAGTCGCAGAGTAGCATTGGGGATGATAGGCTTGCCCTCCTCACTGGAGACGGCACGGTGCTTATCGTGAACTTTCAACCAATGATGGAATACCTGAACCGCATTCCCTCTTGAACTTGGTTGGTTAAGGTGCTTATTCCTGTCTTCGCCACACGAGTTGGTGCTGATCACAGACATTGTGTACAGGAACAGGTCATGTAGTAGACCTTGCGGGTAATTTCGGAGAGATGACGGAGAGATGGTTACTGTAAGTAATGGCGGTTTTTTTTCTCGGATGTTGCCGGATTTATATTTGAATTACTTAACACCATCACCGACGTTGTGACTGTGTACCGTACCCACCTATGCAGCGGTTTTTCGGCGGCTCTTATGCGCTGTGTCACCTAGGGCGATAGTTTTCTGCATCTGAGGCGCGTTTATCCAGGTGGAATGTTGCTGCTATCTAGCCTGGTGTACCATCTCGTGGCTAATGCGTTCGAAACATCACTTGCGACTTGGCATAGCCGAGTCCGGGTTGGCATCTTTCCCCGAGGCTCTGCTGTTATGGGGAGAAGCCTGTCTATCTCCTCAACCGCAGGAGGCTCACGTGGCTTCCGTCCTACTGTTGCTGTGTATTTTACCCCGTCTCATCATTCTTATACCGTAAACAGTTGCTCAGGCCAGGCATCCAGCGAATGTATGCCGTGTATCCTCTGAATTAAACGATCTATGTCTGGACTCCGCTGCACCGGATAACGTGTTGAGCTCGGCTGAGTCTAACGGCGATACTCGACGACTCTCCGTCGATCGCCATTTTCCGGTTATGGAGTGGCAAGGGCGGATCACCTTGTTCTGGAAAAGAGCACTGATCTTTTTGCCAACGTATCGTGGACGGACATCAGCTGTCTGAGCGCCTTTGACTTTTTCCCCGGGCGAACGTGGTGTGACATAGTTCTACGTGATCATAACAATTTTTTTTTCTCTACATCGTAACGGTGAGCACCCCTTCCCTAGTGCGCATCCTCTTTCTCACTCAGATACTCATTGCGTTTGGAGTGGCGTTCGGTGTGTGATTGTTCTGCCTTTTTCAGGAGCGTGAAGAAGATGCTAAGCTGGATGTGGTACGTTTTCATAGGCCCCGTCGGCACCTGCCCCGTTGTGTCGCGACTTAACGTGTTACCATCAACGCCATAACCCCAACGCGGCAATATCCACTACGACTTTCAAATGGGGAACACTTGTGTTTTCCATGCACGGCTGTCTCGTCCTAGCGGACTTCGACCTCGCCTTGTGGGGTATGTGTATATGTAGGTATGTTATTTCGTTTTAGAAGTCTAGAAGTATTACGTTTAGAATCCTTGTGCATTGGAATTGGATATTTGATCCTTCCCAGTGGTTCTTGTGCAAGGTGTGGAGTCAGCGTGTGATCCTACCATCGTCGGGACAAACACCTTACGTGCAATTCATGTCAAAACATCACCCACACCGCCTCACATTCGGAGCTTCAAATTTTCTCGGTGTTACCACCCCAGGAAGATCACCGGGGTGCATCGACTGTTCTGTCATCACCACCGAGATGTGGGCGAGGGAACTAATTTGGGGCGCTGGATGCGACGCGTCTTCTAAGAACCGAAGGACGATTTGATTTATTTGCTACCGACAGTGGGTATGTATGTTTATTCCTTGAGTGCGCAGGTCAGTTTGTGACGATAGCCGGCGGGTACACAGGAATCTAGTATGAACGCGTCGGTTGGCACTGGCACACGGCTTAACAAACAGACATTGTCGCGTGGCTACACAAATTCAAACTTTACTGGAGGCTGCTTCGACCCCACGGTATTTCTCACCATCGAAGGTTGTCAGAATCGCATTCACCGTTCGCAATTGGTTCCCACCCGTGACTCCTAAATGTGCAAATTGTGTCGATTTTCCTCGCGGGAAAGTATTTGTATTGTCAGGAGCACGGATGTTTGATTTCGGGGAATTTGGAACGAGGTTCCTATCCGCATGACAAGCCTCTGGACCTGAGTCAGCTGGGACATGGGACCTGCTTTGGTATCTATATCATGCTCGAGGTGGTAATTTGAGTAGGCTTCCTACTGTCTTAAGGCCTTTGTGCCCCTGTATACTCAAAAGATATCGGAGAAACTTAGGGGGGGCTTATTATAGTTCACAACCACGAATGCAGTGGATGTTTTAGTTGTTTAAATGAGTGCAACCCTCCGGCTCGAATCACCGACAGAAGTAAATTATTTGCAGCGGTGTATTGTGGGTTAAGGGCCAAGGCGTTAAAGCGCGGATTCCGTGTATGCTCTGGCGTAGAGAAGCATACCGACGAAGGGTTGAAGTATCATCTCATTTGGAGCACATGATTGGATCATCATGCCAGGAATGTTTATGTGTAAAGATGTGTAAAGCAGAACAAGCGAATCACGACACTACATTTGTAAATATGACTAGTGTTCAGAGCTATTTAGGACTATCCTAAAACAACCCAACACCCCTGAACACCTGTCAGTTTTTCTAGCATACCATGATGAAAGAAAGACCAGGATGATGTGGATCATGATCTACCATTGGCACAAGCCTCCTGCCAGCATTGCCCGTAGTCTTGACATGCCTTATTCCTTCGGTATTCTCCATAGGGTTACCCCAAGGAAAGCATCGAAGTCCAGGCCATTGCTTGGGAAGATGGCGAAGATCAGGCTCGGACGCAGTGACACAGAATTATCAAAGTTCGTTATTGTAAGTCCACAGGAAGTGTCCATCCGCATGACAGGGTCTTGGCTTCCACACCTGCGGATTCCGGCACATGGCAATCACCTCGAGGCGCCGAAGTCGTGGGTTGATTGGCCACGGTCGTGAAAATTTCCGGAATCCGGTGGATCTAATTAGAGCAAGTGGTCCACCTATAGGTCGGAGGTAGCATAATAATGATGAGGCGAAGGATTTCGATTCGCTACCACGATTTCCTCAGGATCCCTTGACGCCAGGACGTGTCGTTGGTGAAGTCGCGTGATTTACCCTAGCTGTCTCGGCCTCGGTATGCACCCATTGTGTACTAACATAAGTTATTGTTATCGTTGATCCACTTCCAAAAAGGTAAACCCACTGCGTCGATTAAGCAAGCGCTTTATGGTGTCACACATGGTAGTAGACGCACCTGTGAAATGAACATCGAAGACGAACGCGTCTTTGTCGATCCCATGCTAGCCTTGTGGTCGAGAGACAGTTTATTAGGTTGGTCCGCTATTTGATTTTTTTCGGGCGCTGGGTGTATGCGGGTGCGCGGGAATATCCGATTGGATAGAGATAATTTATGTGACGAGATGAACAGAATGATGGATGGATAAGATGTTCTACACGAAGATGGGGTCGCGTGTGAGAATCATCGGTCGGAGCTGAAGGACGGAGAGATACCGATCATCACAGTGTGTGGAATTTAGGGGGCGATTGCCAGTGCATTCAACGGCCAAAAGACGCCGCGTGGGGATCACGTTATGGTACGTGGGGCCTGGTGGGATACTGGCGGAGGAAACGCGAGGACACCGAAATCGAAACTGGATGCCGAACCCACGCTATAACCACAATATCGTCACACTCTACAAGTCAATTACGACTCGAGAGTGAGGGAAAGCATAGCATTCCTGTCGTTGTGGTGTCTTTGTATAGGTGAATCACATAGTTGTGAATATGATAAAAGTATCACCTAGTCCACTGGATTATGGTTAACAGGAGTGAATGGTTGCGCTCGAAGTTGGTACTATGCACTGGGAATAGGGCAAGGAGACGGGATCAGATGGGGGTGTTAGAAAGATTATCTCCGTGATAAGGCTGCTTCCTACCTGTCTTCAGTAAAACAAATGAAAGGAAGGGCTGGTGTACCGCCAGACTCAAAGCAGCGATCGTTGTCGGTCTCAATGCTACAAGAATGTGCGTGGATTGTGACAAAGCGACCGATAATCTTGTGTCGCAGATATCAGTCCACAGACCGGGGGGTTGAGCCCGCCTGCTGTGGCTGTTATGTGGGGATGAGGCTTACCTGTCTGGGATGGATGCTTCTTCAGCGCCTGGCGGTGGCGGTAGGCTACGCGCATCCAATAGACACGTTCAAAGGATCACACCTAGTCTTGACTCTACCTTCCGACGACTGCCGCTTAACAGTTATAAATACCAGAGATGGGATCCATACAAAGTCTAGACGTGACGAACCACTATCATTTTGCCCCTCCCTCCCTCCTCTTCTAGTCTGTGTTTCATTTATAGGACAACCGTCATCCACGATAAGGTCTGCGTCGGTGGCTGAGAGCCATTCATACACTTGCCACAACTCCCCGACCCCTCTCCACAGTCCATCCAGTGTACGCGCAAGATACAGACATAGTGTTTCCCACACTGATCAAAGCAACTTCATGGAACGTCGAGATTTGAACCACGGTCACGGCCGGCCTCAAGGACCCGTCGAGATCCGGTACGATTCCTCAGTGACACGAACAGATACACCCAAGAGCAAGGACGTCTGTCTTCGGAGTTTAATATGGTGGCTCCCGGCGCATCATCCACAATTCCATGGTCAGGTAGGTCCTTGGACGCGCTAGTCTATCAGCAGTCACTTACATTGCCGCCAAACACAAGCAGACAGCCGCCCATGGTATTGAGGATGAGACCCCACAAACAAGCTACTTCCCCGATGTAACGGCTTTTTTGCCCGCCCCAGAATTATATGGGCTATCCCAAGAGCGGCAGCCAAAAATGTTCTCGGAGCCCATTATGACTCCTATGCTTGGCACCTCCGATGAGCACCTTTGTGATGGGACTGGAGCCCTTTATAAAATCCATGAAAATAGTCTTGGATCTTTTCAGGTGAGAAAGCATGTCGTGTAAAGGTTTCCGGGATCAGCCTGATATTAATGCACCTAGAGTATCGCGACACGAGAAGGAAATACACGACGCACTGGGTTTCAGCCCTCACAGGAGGCTGATTCTTCACTATTTTCCTGGAGAAGCAATATTCAGTTTTATCACTCCCGTGCTGCGACAATCCTATCACATGAAGAGATGTCTCTCTGTCAATTATCACCGCAGCAGCTGGAGGGCACACTGGGTACTGGTGTGATATTGCCCTTCCGAGAGGGTATGAACCTGACTTCCGAGAGCTTTAGTATCCAAGGATACTCAAGAAGATCCGGAGCCGGGAAGCGATCTGAATTCTGAGTACGATGACAAGACTTTCTGGGAGCAGCACTACTGTGCTGATTGCGGCAAACAATATCGGCGAGTCCAAGAACTAAGACGGCACACCAGAGACAAGCATGAGGAGCAGCGCAGCTGTCCCTTCTGTGATTACACGTGGAGTCGTCCAGAGAGAATAAGAGGCCATCTCATAACGGAGCATGGAGATCGGTTGACAGAGGAAGAGAATCAAGAAATTCGCCGTTTGCGAGGTTGGAAGAACACAATCCACTTCCTCACGCGATTTGAAACTATAACACCGCCTCCAGAGAGCAGCATGCTCAGTGCACAGGCCCCTGTTCCGCCGCAACCTTTTCTACGTTCGACGGTCTGACGTTTTCAGTCTCCACATTAGTAGTGGAAGGTGAGGCGATCAGCACAAGGTAGAATCCGGACTCACTAGAGTCTGTGGATTGCGTGTCATTCTGGTAACCGGTATTGATTGAAGGATACATTTGCGGGGTCATGTACCACTCGAAGCCTCCAACCTATGTAGCGGTGTCGTTCCAGTTTCTTTGTTCATTCAGTTTTCAGTTTTACTGGGCATCATGTTTAGTTTAGCAATATTATGAGTTCACGCGGAGACTGAAAATGTCTACAACTCCGACCAGATCAGGTTGTATGGTCCCGCTTCTGGGATGTAGTCATGGTCATTCTTTGGAGGCCAATGTCACTTGGCCCCCTGTGTCCCCAACTTCTCGGCTTGATACGCAGCCGTATAGCTCCTACTTGTCCACTTATGCTAATATCAATGTCATCGCCACCTCGAGATACAGAGAAAATTTTGTAAAAGCACTGGGAGGGCCAACCATGCCGTGGGCTCGTGGTCACATCACTTCTACAAAAGTGTTAACTCTTAGGCCGTCAGATACGACCAGTTCTAAACATTTATATACTCATTTTACGGTTGTGCGTCCTCCAACAATTCGTAAGTTATTGCAATCGTCCTCAAGTTGGTGCCATCTATTCTTCGTGTGAGGGAAGGCACGCCTCTTGCGGGGCCAATAGTCACCAGACTACAAGCTTCAAACTTCAGTTTCTCTTGTCGAGAAGAGAGCACATGACATGATAGCGATGTGCTTTTTGTCCATCGGGTGAGGCGACATTTAGGGCCGGATTTATATTTCTAGTTTTGCAAGTGGCCTTGAACTTTGAATTTCACTGCGCAAGGTGTCCGTTACCACATGGGCCACTGGCTGTGCTCGCCAGACACAATATACCAATATAGAGCGTGCAGTCGAACGGCGATATTTCCATCTGTGAAATATACCTCGATCCAAACTACGGACTTATACTGGCATGCAAAAGTGACTTTCGTACTTTGAAGCTATAAAACGGGTGGTCATCGACTGACTACGACGTGGCTCATTCCGAGTCAGATATCACCTCGAACGGACATTTTTGAAAATTTCATTTGATCTTCAGTTGCAGTTGCCAATATCTCGGGGAGGCGAAAACCCTCGCGTGGGCTGCTGACGATCTTGAAAAAGACCTTTTTTTTAAATGGTTACGTCATCCACCAGACAGCTTAGTCATCTTAGTCATCCATATAGGCATTGCCATGGGTGAAATCACCATGAAATCTTGCCACAAAGGCAATAAAAAAAGACGCACTAAATCATGGTGGTATGTCTACAGATTGCCTAAATGGATGAAGAGAAGCTGACAGATTCAGGGATTATGGATAGCATGATAATATTCGATCTGAGCCCTGGTCTCGGTGGTCACTCCTACAGTTGAACCTTTTGCTAGCCTGAATGGAGCTGAATTGCTACTAGATGAGCTGTACCCCCAGATGATATTTTCAGATCATATACTATCGTCTCAGTGGAATGTCCAAAATACTGGTACACCGACCTGGAGACAAAAACGTTGAACCGTGTTACGGGAACTGAAGAGCCCCAGGAGCTTGCGATCAAGATAGAAACGAACCTACTTCCAAATCGTGGCGAAAAACGCCTTCACCTCGCTGTTAGTAGGTACTTTTACCCCCTCTTTCCGTCTTCAAGCACGGACCCTTGGACACCACCTCGCGTACTAGTGACAGTGCTGCGCTCTGACAGTCGCAAAACTATCAGGGGCTTTCTCCGTGAGATCCACTCCCAGGTCCACCTCTATTCACGTCTATAGATGCTACTCCACGACCTCGTTTTGATCCGATTGTTGGGTGATGGGACATCGGGCACGGTCCACCTCGTTCGAGTGAAGAGCACCGGACTTCTGTACGCCCTCAAGTCTTCGCCAAAGTGTAGTGGACAGAATGTGGAACGTAATATCGCGGAGAAGAATGCCCTACTTCTCTTCCAGGGTGAAAATCGCGTTATATATCCACGCTTCCTTTCATGATAATGAAAACCTCTACATCGTGACGCCAAACGTCTCGTCACTGACCTATATTTCTCTCCTCATTTGGAGGTCATTCTCATGGTGACCCAGGAGTATCTTCCTGCCTAGGACTTATTTAACCTTGTCTGTGAGCGCAGCAATTTCTCTCGCAAAGATGCAAGATCGTATGCGGCAGAGCTTGTACGTGATCGCAGGCTTTGTCTCTATCTTTCATTTATCTTTTCGTAGCTTATTGCCATTGAGGCCATCCACAAACTTCGCGTGATTCATCGCGATCTCAAACCGGAGAATGTCATGATTGGCATGGACGGCCATCTCATTCTGGCTGACTTTGGCCTCGTCTGGCAGCTCAAGGAAGGGGGTGATTATCCCGCATCACGTGTTGGAACGCCGGAGTACCGTACCCCAGAGGTATTGCTTGAGAGGCATTACGAATTGGAAGCGGATCTCTGGTCCCTCACAGTCATATTGTATGATATGCTGAGCTGTAAGGTGAGCAAGACCCTAAACCCTGCATATGACCTCCACAATTTCTCAAGTTCATACATCAATAGCTGCCGTTTGAGGTCTTGAAAGCCCCAAGAAACGATCGAGGGTAGATAAGATGCTTAACCGAATATATCCTGTCCTACACTCCTGAATTCAGGAGCTGTAGTTTTCCCGCTGACGCAAAAGATTTGCTACAGAAAGTAAGTCACCGCAATCGAAGTTGTCGCTGGATAAGCCTCTCATGTGTACCAGCTTTTGTCCAAACATTTCCCAAACCGTCTTGTATCTATCCGCAAGATAAAAAGGCGCCGCTTCTTCTTGAAAATGTAAGCTTCGTATGTTCTCTTTCTTCTTTCGTTGTCTAACCGGGCATCAGAGATTAGCAAACCATGGCCGCGCAAACTCGTTCCTCACCTTGGAAACCCTACTTCGTACCTTGTGAACCTGGACATTCGCCCACTCCATTGCCACCCTATCAGCCTCCGCACAGTATACGTTATAACCCAGAGGAGGATCCATGTCCAGACTTTTCCGTAGGTGATGCTTCTCAATACTCAAGAACCAGCGACGAACATACTTCGCTTCATGTCGCAGTTGCTCTGGAGAGGATCGGCGCCTGGGATGATTGTCTTAGGCTATGTAAGTTCGGCCGTTATCACTATCATGAAGGGATCAAGTGTGGGAAGGGATGGATGAGGCGTATCTGGTCGCGTTGAGAGGTCTAACTTGGCACCGACGCACTCGATCAAATTTCACTTAATGTGAGTACTCTTCATGGCCGAATTCCGGGCGGAGTTAGCCATGTTTGGCTCAACCTCCGGAGATCGCGCGATCAGGTGTGCCGCAAGGCCTGTAACTAGCCTAACCTCAGTGTTGTCCACACAGCGTATGGCATTTACTATACCGGGAGATTGATCCACGTCGATCCAATGCCGCTGACTGAACGTTAACATTTTACTGAAGTTAGCGGATTACGTTGTAAATCGGATGGATTACGTTGTTATGGTAACGTACAGTACAGTACTAGTCTCTCGTGCCAACTTGTCGCCACTCCACGAGCTCACTCCGCTCAGAGTGCCCTCTAACATCACCGTGGGTTTCACGTCGACATGACAAACGACCCAGTCAAGTTGTACTACAAATCAGATGAACAGGTGCTCTCGTATTGACGGAGCTCAGCTCAGGGCTGGGATGCAACGTGAGTGATCCGAATCGTTATTCATAGATGTCACCCGGCTCGATGCGTCAATCCATATCGACACATAGTGCCCCTTGACATGCTTCGAAGGCCCTTCCCCAATGCCTGCACTAAGCTCCGAGCCATAGCCTAGGTAGGGTGTAACTTGGCTGGCGAGGCTCCGAGTCCGAGTCAGCGTCTTGTCTAGTTGATATGGTGCTCCTTGCTTGTACTGTTTCTGCAGCATTGGGGTGACCAACTCTCCAGTCGCCAGGCTTTGGCGGAGCCCGCATCATGATTGTAAGATGGTGCGTTTAGGCGTTCATGGTGCGTGGGGCAGCGTGGATCCCGCTATTATCGTGCCTCATCCGCTAGATGCCAGGTGTTCGGGCAGCCGTCTGGTATTATCCAATGCTTCCTTCCCACCGCTTCCCACCCATTTCTCAGAGATGTTTGAAGTTTGGATGGTTTCTAGTTGCCACCAGATGCGAAGGATGTAGGGACGGTCTTTCTGCTTGGAGTGGTCATACGGGCTCATCAAACTGAGACCGACTCGGAGTCGTTGGAGGAGCTTGCCCAAGCAACATAATGGGTGCCTCATCTAGTGTCCATTCTTCGGGGGTGGCCTTGATTCATATCGCTTCTACGTCGAAGAGAGACCGTCCCGCTGTTTTTCCTGGCACCGCCGATCAGAATTGTCAGAGTGTCGGTCTGGAGAATGCCAGTAGGTTGGCAAGTCCGTTGGTGTCACACCCATGGGCCATTGGCGATGAGAAGCTATGGCGTAGAGACTACTGAATACTAGTTACCACGTAGGCGGCGCCATCACCATGATTGGAGCGTCTCGGACAAGATTATAAAGAGGCATCGGACTGCCCACGGATCATATCACTGACATGCCTGTGTTTTTTTTTTTAAATCCACACTGATAACTCGCAAATGTGTATCTATTGATGTGATGCGCGCGGGCTGTATGTACATGCCCGGTTAGTTGCATGGGGCTATAATATATATACACGCACGGTGAGGCGACCGTATGTCGGAGATGGTATATTTGTTGAGTCACAAACGAAGCAGGCTCTGCCACTGTCGGGCTTGGTGGAATTCCGCGGGCGTGCAGCATGCGCGGCGCCGTTGGTCACCGGTCATCCTCTGATGCCATACCCCTGAAGTCCACATCGCTCGCACCTGTTTCACCCTGATACAGATTCTTTGATACGGACGTTGCAACTGAACTTTCTTAGAAACGCTCGACTCCCCACGCTCGTTACGAATCCACGCGCCCGCCGGGGCAATTACTTTCGTCTTATCAAATAGTGTGGATAAAGACTTCCTTTCTGAGCGTGAGCAGTGGGACATTCCCAGCTACTCCCTTCGACTTGGCACAGTTTTCCTTTCGCTCTTACTCTTGGTCTTGGTCTTTCTCAGTGTCACCCGTCGTTTATACGCCACGTATGAGCCAGGTACACTAAGTACTGCAGGTATGAAAAAGGTTTTCTTGCAGCCAAGGACAATCCACCGTCGTGTTTTCGTCTCCCTCTCTCGCGTGAGCGTGTTGTCTCTTCCCTCTCAAGATCGACTCTAGAACGATCATGATGTGCATTGCGCATCCCCTCAATTCATCCCGTCCTTCTCAGACTTAAATGAACAGGCTTGAGCCCACTCCTGATATCTTCAAAAGTATGTAATAAGCCTAACTGCTGATTGCGCACCTGATGGCATCAACTCAAATATAATTGATGGGGGGGGGGGGGGGGGTTGAATCCATTACCGTGCACCTCGGGGTACAGTGTGCGAGAGAAGGGGGGTGTCGAGCGTGGTGGATGGTAGTGTCACGCCGGGAGACCCCCGTTGGTCGTCCGACCCTTATCGCGCGCGCCGCGTACTAGCGCTTGCTTCCGCCGCTACAAGTGGGAAGGTTGGGTTTGGGGAGGGGCGGAGTTGGCGGATTGATTGGGTTGGTTGGGTTGAGTTCCACCGAGGATGCTCGGTGTTCAGGCCGCCCGTCTGAGCCTCCATCAGGCCGTCCGAGTCAGCGTGTCCCGTCTGTGCAATCCTTCGACGCTGCCCTTTTGTGTGTTTATGCTAAATGCGGGAATACCCTAGGGACAGAGCAAGGAAATCCAGGATTCGGACTCGGATCATACCCCGTCTCGCGCGTGTTCACCTCTTCACAACCAACACTATCCGTTCCGCTCTGCTGCTCCCCCACTACACAAAAAGCTTTTCCTCACTGACACTCCCCCACCTGGCCTGACGTTTATTTTGCTGCTCTGCTCGCATTCTCATGTGATGTTTCTGTGCCCAATACCACTCATCTGCCACTTGCATGAGATGTAAAAGAGGAACAGAGGATAAACAACTTGATAAGGGCAATGACACTCCTTGAAATTCATTGGTACATTTCTCTAGTCCTTGATCCCCTGTATATCCCCTCCCCCCTTCCTTTCTAGCCTTAATCGGGTTTTGCGCCCCACCTCGTCCTGACATACAGGTCGCATGATGTACCAACCGAAACACAATTATGGGCGGTGAGATAACCAAGGTAGGTGCGCGTGACGACAGCGCGCTGTACTTCTCTCCTCACGTTCCCATCTCATTCACCTTATCTACGGCCTTCTTTCCGCATTCACATCACCCCCAAACGGAAACGCTGCTTTCTGTCCTCTTCTCCTTGGGCCACGTCGTGTTGCAGACTCCTCTTGATCGCTCACCCTCTTCGGTCCACACACGCAGTGTGTGAGGCGAGAGCGGGACCATCGGCAGTGCAAAGTTTCACAGCCGATCGCAAACCACATTCTCCTTCATGCCCTCTCCTCTACTTGTGCACCCGCCGGAGCAGGGTCTCTGAATATGTAATTTAGACTCATACAGCTTGTTCGGCAGCAAATTGTTCAGCTCAGCCTTCATAAATTGGATGTTTATGTTTTGCACCGCCGCCTGCCGCCGCGCCTCATTACCGGGCTCAGGCCTCTGACAATCGTTATCACTCATCTATTATCCATACAGCCACGCGGGCGGCTGTGGACATTACGGCGGAACAAGTTTGTGGAGCTGCGCCAGTCATGTGTATTTTGTATGTCGAGTCTGGGCAAATCCCCCCAGATGCGGCTATCAGACTGGGCCATACTGGTAAAGGAATGTATGGATGATTATGGTTGGCTTCAATTGTGCAATGGGCACGGTGACAGTATTATCACCGTTTGAAAGACATCTTTTTGTTCTTTGGAGCGCACACCAGTATCTGCGACTGCTTCGCGGCGGTGCAGTGTCATAAGCCGTGAAGACTCGGATACAGCGGCTCCCAAGTGGTGTGCGAACTTGGCTCATATCCCGAGGGCTATGCGATTACGCCGAGGAGCACCAAGCGCCAGTGGATGGCAACAGCACAACAATCCAGTTCTTGTGTGTGACACCACCCTCAACAGGTGCATCTCACGTGTACCCGGACGCAGTGCCTCACGTTCCTAGGTTTGTGCCGAGCGCATTGCGTCGTGCTTCGCGCGCATAAGCACAAGGTTGATCCAATTACGATACGAAAAAGAGTAAGACAAGGGCTCGAGCATTTGTGGTCTTAACGGGATGTCAGGAGGGTGCATAAATATGAGACGGGACCCACCAAGGAAGAGCAAAATTCGTCAACCGCTCGTTTCCTCCGAGCCCCCTCCCATCACGATATCGCACGCCTACGTGATCTTTAACACCTCTCAGCGCCCGAGCTACTCGGTGTGCGATACGCTCAGACATCGAGTAGCTTCCTTTGACAGAGAGAATTCAATGGAAGCCAGAGACATTGAAAATCTGAACCTCTCACAGGGTTTCGGTGAGCCGCCAGCGTGCATCGTGATTGGCAGCGTACCCTTAGTAGCATGGACAGATAGGCGTAGAATTGGGGACTGGCAATCCCAAGACTTGTATATCCCGAGTCTTCCTGCGCCCCGTCATCAGGTATTCCTTCGGTGGGATAACCTCGCCAGTATCGCTAATATATACCATGCCTAGACAACGCACTTTGACGTGCTCGATGCAATGCACCTGGAGCCATGGTCATGGGTACCGACTTCTGAGTTAGCCGGGCTGTCTCCGGGACAGATTCCAGAGACCGGCTCTCATCTGACACCAGTGTCAGATAGGTCTCATGGGAACTTTTGGGACGAGATTAGAGTATTCCAAATTCACGTAAACGGCTCTAGACCGAACCTGGTGAGGGTACACCATAGAAGGAAACACAGCCTTGCTGACTTGATGCAATTAGCATATCGCGGATCAAGATGTTTCTCTTCGACCCACCGAAGACCACCTTCCTGGACTGAGTGCCTACTCGCAGTTCATTCGGGGGAACAATGCCCGGCTTTGTGACCCCAACCGGTGTTCCAATGTGCTACACGGCCAACCATCAGGCGTATCACCACAGCAGTTGGAATACGGCACTTACTCGATATCGCCCTTCCAACACCATCCGGGCCAAACCATCGACTCGGAATTTACAAGACCTCCACGGGTCCTAGAAGCAGAAGCTGTGCACCGTGGTAAAGGAGCCCCCCAGGAGTGGTTTTGCCGTGATTGCGGCAAGAATTATGGCAGACGTCAGGAACTTAAGAGGCATCGAAGAGACAACCATGAGCGCCCGCGCAAGTGTCCCATCTGTGGTAGCAAATGGACCCGCGCAGATATGATAAGGAGCCATCTCATTACCTGGCACAAAGATCAGTTCAGCGAGGAGGAGCGCCGAAAAATTTGCCATTTGCGAGGTCTCATTGATACGATCCACTTTCTCGAAGGTGCGCCCTATTTTACCCCGACCCTTTCTCTAGCCAACATCCTGAATTTATTAACAAAGGGATTAACTGAGGCGGATTGATTGACATCAGGGGGATCTGGATGGTTTGTGTTGTTCGTGTCAGGGGCTTGGGTCGAAACTGAATTGTAAGATAGTCATCTATGGAGCATGGAGCGGGAACCGAAAGCCTGCGTCAGGTTGTTATTATTCTCGACCTAAGTAGATCATATTCTATGATGAGACTGCGAGCGTCGCGTGGTGTTTCGTTTGTGTAAATCTACGCCTATGAAAATAAGTGGGGATGAGAACGAGCGAACTTTGCGAAAGCTGACTCGGAGTTGTCGTGTAAGCAGCGCCGGGAATGGCCAGTGGGAATAGTCGCCCGTGAACCGTACAAGAGAGAAGAGAGATAAACTATTGAAAAGCGCAACATGTAAAAACAATACAATGACGCGCCCAAATCGGATCCGAGTCGGCTGCCGACAACCATAGTGTATACTGTATAGTAGGAAGTTGGGGCGAATGCCGAACTGCAATACAATTGCGAGGGGCCGTTTCGCAAAAGCCTACAGTAGAATCCCTGGACCAAGGCCAGGGCGCTTGTCATTTTGCTCATCAGATTCAGGGCTGCCGGGGAATTCAGGAATAGATCCCGAATCAATGCATCTACCATAATCATGGCTACTAGTTTACATATACTGACGACTCGGACACTACCTTCAAAGTAGTTCATTGGCAAATCCCAGCGGCGAGGTTATCCGAGATCCGTAGAGCCTAAGGTGCTTATCATGCCGCTGTATCTACTCTGATAGGCTGCACGGGCCTTCTTCTCGTCTTAAGATGGTCCTAGGCGTACAAGATGACATCCATTCAAAAGGACATATATGAAAACTACCTCCTTTGAATGACCTTCTCGAGATTAATGACGTACAAATCGTGAATAAGATCGGTGTAGGACGCGAGGTATCTGTCCTGCATTTCGCAAAAAAAATTACGATGTTCCTCAGGCTCACCGTGTCAGGGTATCTCTCATGAACCATTCTCGTCTGGTAAATCCTCAAAGTCTTCGGGGATGAACTGGATGTAGAATCCTCTCCTATCAGATCTGCGTGTCCGCCAAGATCAACATCAACGTCACCCTGCCATGGAAGGCGCAGAAAGAACCTCAGCTACGTACTGGCTAGAAGCACCCAGCGATGCAGTGGGCTCTGCAATCGCGTCCCTTTCGTCGATTGGCTTGTACTCGTCATCGTATGTCCAGTAAGATGTTGTCCAGTCTTCATACGAGAGGAAGAAGTGTACATCGGGTGGAGGCGATGCATTGGGGCACTGATACGTTGCAGAAATTACAGCCGTTGTGCGATGTCCGGTTACTGTATCCATATGCTCAACGCTACCCACTCAGGGGTGAAGGCGATAAACTGCCACTCACTGAGAACCACAGCGTCGGAAGATATGTTAGCTCCCCGTGCGAACCGAGCGACGTGCGTCACGATCTCCCTCCACCGCGCGCTCTTCTCATTGGGGTCATCCTTTGGCTTTTGGTGGACAGAAAATTGGTGCTGGTACGAGATAGAGGACGGTTTGCGGAACGTAAATCTAGATATAATCAGCTCGATTCAACAAACAGATGCACTTGCTGCTGTAGTACCTGACAATATCTGCTGTGACCTCTGAAATGAGCATCTCCTCAAACACCCCTTCAAAAACGTGGCCCGTCAGACGTCGTCTCCGGAATGGCTCATCCTCCCCCAGAATCTTAGCATACAGGGGACCGAGGACGTGGCTGATGTTCCCCATGCTGACAAACGTCTTCTTGGTCGACGCAGGGTCCGGATTGACAACCAGGAAACCGACGTCACCGTATGTGGCATGCGAGAAGAGGCCGCCGCGGTCGTCAAGACCCCATGAAGCCATGGACGCCCGGAGCTCACGCAGGATTGCTGCAGTCCAATCCGCATTGCGGAGGTCGACGAGCAGCGTTTCTGACACCTGTGCGGGGGACGCGGTGCCAGAGAGCAAAATGGAGCCGGCGATCTGATTTGCCAACTGGCGAGCCCTTCTAGTGCGATCTGCATCTTGCTGTCAGTGACTGCGCCGCTTCTCTTATGGCACATTCTCACCATCCTCACCCACGCCGAGTAGTGTTCCTGGATAACGCTCCCCAAATATCTAGGGAATATGAGCAGGGAGTCCGTATATGTCATCTTAAACAGGGGACAAATTACCTCATGGCACAGCCAAACCAAGGGTCCACGATGATTCTGGGGTTGTCGGTCTGAGGCGATATCACCACCGATGACGATATTCCCCCGATTATTCACAACCAAGTTGGAAAGCATCGCAAGGGACGGTTGTTCCGTCCGGTCATAGATAGCGGGCCATTTCCCGGAACTTGCCAACATGGTGAGACCAGCCTTCGTGAGGCAGTCACACTAAGCCCCTTCGGGAAAAGGTCACGAAGGACTCACTCTGAGATGTTCAGCCTGGATTGCATGTAGCACGTGTGTAAGAAATCACGACATCCTTTAGTCGGGAACTTACGACACGAGTGGCGATCGCAGCGACCTCTAACAGATGACCTTGTTGAAGATATGGCGTAATAAACGCTCGCAAATCCGTGATTCCGACTAGCTGAGGAATTAGCGACAAACGGGCATCCACTCGTCGGCCTTGCATACCATTGTGGAGGATAATGAACTCTGGATTTGTATTTGTTTGCTGAGAAATGCCGTATAACTGTGGGAAACGGGCGTCCCTAACCACAAGACCATGAGCTTTTTCAGATACTAGGCTTCGATAGACGCACCAGACGCTTTTCAAGAAAGCTAGGTCATCCCTTTTCCGCTAGAGTAGGGCTCGGAGTGAGCGAGTGTGCAAGTCATAGATAAATAAAATGCTTACCTTTCGCCCCTCGCGTCCTTCGTATCGTTTGATCAGTACTGGCCGATCGTTGATCCTCGCCACAGCCAAATTTTGCCACCATCCACCGCCCATCGGGGTCATTCCTTCCAGTACCACATCGGAGCGGTGCACCAGCGGGAACTTCATACCCAAGTGGAATTAGATCAGGACGGATACGAAAGATAGAACCCACTCCATCATCATCTTGAGGACGTAGACCTCTCCTAAACCCTACAATCATCTGGGACTGCATCGACTGAACTTGTCTCACAAGGCCCGTCTCTTGCGATAATGTTGCTTGCAAAGACTGGCTCATGATGTGTTGCAGCTCAATAAGGACAGAGGTCTGGGATTATCACGTCTGGGTGTCATAACTATTGGGTTGGACCACAGGAGAGATATACCTGGAACTGATGCACAGTGTCGATGAGCTGCAGCTCAAAGTGAGTAATCTTATCCTTGATCTTATCTTTCTTGATGATCCGCGTGAATAGATTTGTCCGAGCGAGGTCGTGCATCCAGTTTTGGATAGAGAGAAGTAGCCTTTGGAGATGGCCATCAATGTCACTTCGATATGTGGGTGAAAGTAATACTTGCGATTCAAAGCGATCAACAGACTCCTTCAGCGATGGAGGGGCGGGATCCCATTTCCCTTCCATCGTATCCCGTACATTGAGTACAAAAGTCATTGCACGGCGCGCAAGACGTAGACAAGCATCTTTATTCGATTTTACTTGCTATAGTAGTATTCTCTTCACAACGGAAGTTTCTATAGGAATCTATAAAACGCACCTGAATGGTGTCCAAGATAACACGTAGGACCGCAGCGGCGCTCCTCAGCGGGCCAAATTGGGTTACATCTCCCAAATCGCTTGCAAGCTGGACAGCGACATGGGCCACAGACATCGCCTCACTAGCACCAGGAAGGGGGCCACCAATTCTGCTACGGCGTGCCACACTTGGCATCCGTCGCAGTATATGTAGGACTATGGATTAGGGGGAGGGCAGGAAAGGGTGAGGAGGGAGCAAGGTCTGGGCTGTGGGTGCAGGCGTGACTTGACTCTCTGAAAGAAGGATGGCATGAAGCGCGCATAGCCATGAACAGTGGGATTAAGGTGGCCTAACATCAAACCCAAGACAAATCGGTCATGTTACGCAAATATGTCATTTGTCAAACACCGCTATGAGTCTACAGTAATTGCCGACGTTGCTATGGCATGACTGCCATCTGCCTTCGGAATCAAGGGAAAGGCTGCTTTCAGATACCATTCAGTGGTTCCAGGCCTGCCTAGTGCGCAGCGGAGAAGTGCACATGACATGTACTCATGGACTCATGGACGGATGGCCAGTTAGGCGCTGTGACCCCGGGGAGTCGGCAGAAGGACAGCAGGGCAGGACAACAAGCCAGGCACCTAGGCTATTGATAATTAAGGCGCAGTACTTGTAAGCAGTGTACTGCTGATGCTGATGTTCTCGCCACGCCACGGGAATCGAAACAAATGAATTGACCATCATGAAACAACGGAGCGAAACAAGACTGGATGCGCAGCAGGAAGGATCGCGAGGTCTTGGAGCTGAGCGCAGTCGATGAACTCCAGAGGCCAAGGTGCCAAGGTGCCAGGTGCCATTCGATTGCAAGGCGCGCAGTGTCCGGAGGGCCAAGGGTCCGGTTGGCGGAGTGTGTCAGCCCCGGATCGGTACCCGATTTGAGGTGCGCAGCCACGTTCGGGTCCGGTGCCGGCGCTGGCGGCAATCAAATTGGTTTGAGTGCCCGACCTCAAAAATCGGCGAGCAGTGGTTCCCTCCCGCCAACATTCAACACTTTTTATCTTTCTCTTCACTTTTACTTATCACCACCTCTTCTCTACTTAACAATCATCAAGTATGGAGGACGAAGTTGCAGCTCTCGTCAGTTCTTCATCCTATCGCTCGAAATCATCTTTTTGATCGGTTATCACACCCAGGTTATCGACAACGGTTCTGGCATGTGCAAAGCCGGCTGTACGTGCTCTGCAAATTTCTTCACAGTTCAGACTCGTAACTCATTATATTTCTAGTTGCCGGTGATGATGCACCCCGTGCTGTCTTCCCGTGGGTAACAATGTTGTTGTGACCAGGCGGTACTATCTAAGGCTTTATGAAATACGACAGATCCATTGTTGGTCGCCCGCGCCACCAGGGAGTGATGGTGGGTATGGGTCAGAAGGACTCTTATGTCGGGTTAGTAGCCATCACTTTCTCTTCGTGCTGTTCTGTGACTTCCATTCCTCAGTGATGAGGCTCAGTCGAAGCGCGGTATTCTGACCCTGAAGTACCCTATCGAGCACGGTATCGTCACCAATTGGGATGATATGGAGAAGATCTGGCATCATACTTTTTACAACGAGTTGCGCGTTGCACCCGAAGAACACCCTGTCCTCCTTACTGAGGCCCCGCTCAACCCCAAGGCAAACCGAGAGAAGATGACCCAGATCATGTTTGAAACCTTCAACGTACCTGCATTCTACGTACAGATTCAGGCCGTTCTTTCACTGTATGCCTCGGGTCGTACGACGGGTATCGTGCTTGACTCTGGTGATGGTGTTTCGCACACTGTCCCGATCTACGAGGGTTTTGCACTGCCCCATGCCATCCTGCGTCTGGACCTCGCTGGCCGTGATATTACTGAAGCCCTCGTCAAGTACCTCACAGAACGTGGTTACCCCTTCACGACGTCTGCAGAGCGTGAGATCGTCCGTGACATTAAAGAGAAGTTGTGCTATGTCGCGCTCGATTTCGAGCAGGAGCTTCAGACCGCTGCGCAGTCTTCTGCGCTCGAAAAAAGCTATGAGCTTCCCGACGGTCAGGTCATCACCATCGGTAACGAGCGGTGAGCATTCTGTCATTCTATCTGTAAACTTGATCTAATTCCACCTAGATTCCGTGCACCGGAGGCTCTCTTCCAGCCGTCGTTCCTTGGTCTCGAGGCTGCTGGTATCCACGAAACTACGTAAGCCAAGATTCACCGTCCATCAGTTCGCGTGCTAAACCTCACACAGGTATAACTCTATCTTCAAGTGCGACCTCGACGTCCGTCGCGACCTGTATGGAAATGTGGTCCTGTCTGGCGGCACGACCATGTTCCCTGGTATCGCAGACCGTATGCAGAAGGAGCTCACGGCCCTCTCTCCCGCGAGCATGAAGGTTAAGATCGTCGCGCCTCCCGAACGCAAGTACTCTGTCTGGATTGGTGGCTCTATTCTTGCGTCACTCAGCACGTTCCAAAACCTCTGGTGCTCAAAGCAAGAGTATGACGAGTCTGGCCCTGGCATTGTACACCGCAGTACGTATCTATCTTATGCCATGTCTTTTTCATCTTTAGATGTCTTACATATCCTCTACAGAGTGCTTCTAGGCAAGTATGCATGCGTGTGCATTTTCTGCAGGAGCATCTTTGGCTTACGTGCTTCACTATGAGCTCTGTCAACGTTTTCTTACGCGTACATACGTAGTTCCTTCTGCCTAGTGGTGTAAACGGAGTATGACTGATTGATAAAAAATGGAGAAGTATTTCATAACGACTGTTTTGTCGCGCGACGAACTTAGGAGAGGGGCACCGTCTATCGGATTCACCACATATACTGCTAGGTCCTAAGCCCCATGCGGGTGGGCATAACATCTCTTACCACAGATACAACCTTCCTGGATGTTTGATTGACCCATGTCGCAGTCGGAAAGCGACAAGTTATAGGGGTGCTTGACCCAACTGAATGTAGCACGTACCAGTCTACTACGTACCAAAGTCTTGACTAGCGTAAGCTCCGCGGCCCCAGCGACGAAGTTCAGGCTCAATCATGGCGAAGCTAGGGCTGGTCGGATTGAATGGTCGCTTAAGAAACTCGAATTTAAATTTACCGAGTACGTGCCCGCCCCCCTTCCTCCGGCTTTCGGTTTTCGACATCTACTCACGGGCTTAAGAGCCTTTTTGCGGTAGCCTAGATGATTGCTCGACGTGGCTACCGTAGCGATTCCACAGGCTCGGTGGCGTTATACGGTGGATCTGAGGGGTCGCGTCGTACATGCCGTAGAGCCGTGGCGATAGTAGTACATAGCACGTTCCCCCCTTAGTAGATGAATAGTATGGACATGACAATCCCGTGATGAACCAACAATGCTTTACGCTACGGAAAACTTGAATTTTATAGGTATTGCGTTGGCCGTAATCTCAGTCGTTTAGAAAGTAGATTAGATTGATTGACTGTAAAATGAAGAAAGTGACCAACCCCCGCTCCCCGCTCATCAGGAGAAGGGGGGACAAAATCAATCTCCATTCAATCAGTCACGTGCAGGGCAGATAATGGTGGCCTCTGCGCTGCGCAAATCTAAAAACTCTACGTTTATATTCAGCTCAAAATAGACTCCATCACTGGTTGCAGCACTGTTTTGCTAACCTACCAGTGCACCCGTCTGATTAATGCTCTGTTCTGGGGTCAGTACGCCGCGCCTGCGAGTACAGAAGATGTTCGCCTCGCATGCAAGGCGGTGCATGTAACGACAGGCGCCCAAGGAGGGGATGAGCGATGAGCACAGGAATGGATCGATCAACACGGTCCTGAGGCGGTGGGGCACGATGCGTGATCTCTCCGGAGGCCGTGGCTCCGGCCCGAGAAATGGGAGCCACAGCCACTGTACGCTGCCAGCTCACAAAAGGGAATAAATTATTCCGTAGTAGACCGAAGGATAGTCCAACCAAGTCAAGTCAAGCAGGGTAGACATAGCTATAATACGATGCAATTACAAGCCGCGACGGATGATTCGTAGGTTAAGGAGACATCCACTCGCCATTATTTTCACGCCATTTACGTGTGCGCATCGGGGAACAGTTCCTGGCGCACCTCCTCTGCTTCTGCCTGTTCGGCATCCATCGGCCCCTGGACCTTCGCCCTCGCCACCTCGGAGGTTGCTGGTGATGGAGTGTCGTCAATAGTCGAGGAAGAAATCTCCTTGGAGGGTACTGCAGGTGCTTGGTCGGCGGGCGTTTCCGATGCCTTCTCGTCTTGCTTCGAGAAAGCCTCGCTGAGTGAGGAAAAGCCGACTGAGCTGATGGCCTTGGGTTCGTTGTTTTCGATCGGTAGTGGGACCTTGTCTTCGCTCTTGATATCAGCTTGCGCAGGTGGGGCAAAAATATCGCGACCAGGCTCGGCTTTCTCTGCATCCACCGTCGTCTCATCTGCCGGTGGTGGTGCATTGGGAGCCTGACCAAGGTGGTCCTCCACGACTATTGCGCCCCGTCCATCGGGCTCGCCCCCAATAGTGGCAAGGGGTGGGGATGCGACAACAGATTTCTGTGGTGTTGCAAGGGTTGCACCTTTATATTGTGAGTACTGAAAAACGGGGTTAGCTATTCGCAAGACCTAGGGGAGCAAATGCATACATCATCGAAGAAAGTGTCACTAAAATGACACAAGTCAGTGATGGCAGCAACACGGTATATACGTCACCGATCTCGTACCAACTGAAGTCCCAAGTCCTCAACCACTGAGCTTTCCGGCATTCCGCTTTCGTCCACGTGTTCCCGTACACTAGCGGGCTAAAGATCGAGAAATTCCAGATGGCGAGAATTATGAGTACCGCCGCGATCTGGAGACGCCAGCGTGGGCGGAGCGTCGACGTCAAAAAGTCGAATGCAGCGCAGAATAACAGGATCGCAAAATACAGGGCAGGGAGATAATGGTGCAGGAATAACTGGCGACCCATGAGAAAGAAAGGGAAGTAATGGAGACCCCACCCCATGAAGAGGAAGCCACATAGCGTGTCGTATTTAACAAGCTTGGCTAAGGGCGATGATATAAATTGTTGTATGTTATACATATAGAAAGCTTGCTCACTGTTCTCGAAGTCCCTGTGGCCTCGCTGCGCGCGAAGAATGAGGAAGCCTCGCATTGCAACGTAGCCAGCTATTGAAGCTGTGCTCAAGAACCAGATCATGGGGTTACCAATAAGATAGATTTGGCGATGGTCCTTTACCCAGAAATTCTGTGAAGGGTTCCTCAATAATCATCGCGAAGGAGCAAGCCCAAAGTTCTCACAATCCCGCGACGCAGTTGGGGCCATGAGGAAGGCCTGGAGTCATATGTATGCCGATCCGTAAGTCCGGCATTTGTTTGCCACATCACTCGTTGAAGCTCAAAAAATTTGTCAAGGAACCCTAATTTGCGATAGTTGACCTTTGGTGCATCCGGAGGCACTACAAATGAAAGTCAACCACGATTGTTGGACGGAACAATTCTTTCTCTTACGATTGGGATGATCACTTGATTCGATCATCCATAGCGAGTTCGCCCTTGAGGGGTTCTTGTTGCATGTGACCTCCTGTTGTTCGTACGCCCACGTCGGTAGCTTGACTTTATGGGAAAACAGATAGCATCCAGACAGAGCATGTCTCAGCCTGATCTGCGTCCTTAACGTGCGGACACGACGACTGGACACTGAATCGTGCTTGCTACCTTTCTCGATTTCAACGATCCAGTCATCATTCAAGTCGCCAACAAAGCCAGGCATCCCGTATGCAGACACCTCATTCTGAAACTCAACTTCAGAGACAGGGGGACGAAAGTCGTGAGAATGTAAATTCCGCTCAGTGA
The DNA here is from genome assembly GCA_022376555.1 of Russula compacta. Lineage (NCBI taxonomy): Eukaryota > Fungi > Basidiomycota > Agaricomycetes > Russulales > Russulaceae > Russula > Russula compacta. The sequence goes on along the minus strand of WTXH01000053.1, from coordinate 121,540 downwards.
TTGGGTGCCTGAGCCTGATGCGTGAACCTGCTTCAATGTAAACCATTTCTGGTAAGTCTTGCCAGTCTGTCTCGGGGTGATTATCCTGGGTCGCGTTGATGATGCGCCAGTCATTGTTCTCGTCGATGTGTGGATATAACGTGACTTGCTGCTCTGTGGAAGTGGGTCAGATAGCGGAAATTGACAACAGTAGAGCGATGTACGTTGACTGCCACTAGGGTATGTATGGGCGTGCGAATGCAAATAACCACCTTGAGTGTTGATGTGGCGGATAGTCACTTTAGAGCCGAATGCAACGTCTACAAAGAGTCAGTGGAGACCTTGTGTCTGTACCTCTTGGGACGCACCTGCGTACGTATCTGCCATCCCACGGCCGCCCAAGGAATGCTGAAATTCCGCGCTCATGAACCCATCCCCTTCGCCAGAATTTTCCAAAACCAAGAAATGTATCTGGAACATGGCCATATAAAATAGGATCGGGACGAGGATGAGGCACAGGGCGCGGGCGCAAAAATGTTTGATCCAAAGCCTCGGTGGGAGGCGTAAGTCGCCCAGCAGAGTCCACAATTGTCGAATCGTCCCAAGGCCAATGGTTGCGATTGTGAACAGGCCAACCCACTTGCTGCTAACGACAGCGCCGAGAGATAAACCGGTGAGAGTGAGCCAGGCCCACCAGCGATCCGTGAATGGCTCGTGCTTGTCCTCGTTGCAAAACCCGGTCCAAAGAAAAACGGTGAGCGCGGTGAAGAAGACGAGTGGAGAATCGAGAAGAATGTGTCGTGATTGGGTGATGAGGGCGTTCTCAAATATGACGAAGAGAGAGGCGAGGAGAGATGTGGTGGCGCGGCAGTCGAGACCACGGAGAGTCAGGTAAGCGAGAGGGACGGTAGCAACTCCAAGGGTTGCAGGTAGCATGCGCATAGCCACGTAGGGCGTATTCTCGTATGACCTGTAAGGTGTATCGAGCGGTCAGGACTAGATTTTCCGCTGCACAAGGGCGGTCGCTCGAAATGCTGTAGGGCACCTACTTTGCAATCTCCGAAAAATCAAAGTTTCCATCATATCCAGACACGAAAGCCGCAAGAGTGATGAGGAGTTTGGCCAGTGGGGGGTGAACGTCTACGAAATATCGTGTCTTGATGTATCGCGAGGCGAACTTGCCAAAGTGAACTTCGTCGAATCTGATGTGTTTGAGAGCGCATGACTGGTCAGCTCTCCTGAATTTTACGAGAGGGAGACTGCGCACACTACACTGTCGGGTTTTGATATGCGGAACATACGCACGGCTGACGCAACAACGATGAGGATGGCCAACAACTTCCACTCGCCAGGGGTGATATTGAAACCTCCAGGGGCGTGCCCAGACTTGCGAGAGGGGCCGTAGCCTAGGGATGCTGCAGCTCGACGTTCGTCAGCATCGAGGTGGCCTTCTTTAGGTGGGAAACGTGGGACAGATTGATGATAACTTGGGGGAGAAGGCGGCCGCCGAGCACGCACTGCACCAGACGGCATTATTAAAAGGAAACGAATGAAGGGCCCAGCCTACGGGGTCGTTCGGAGAAGTATAAAAGGTGATGAATGAGGGTAAGACGGTAAGCGCTTTGTGAGGGCGCGTCCAGGGATGAGTGGTTCCCACGCATTGCATCATTTAACCTGCACTGCTTGTACGCGTAGGCTACAACTACAGTACCGTACTGAAGTTCCTTCACCTCATACTGCCTCCCTTTTCCGCGGCGCCGCACGTAAAATGTCATCCACTCTGCAAGCACATCATCGAGATTTAAGAAAATCGATCATCTTTCTAATAAGCAGCGTCTTACCTGACGATCATTTCCGCGGCTTCAGAAGCACTGAGAACAACCTGCCGCTTGAGCTTGTAGCTCTCGGTGACACCGAGCTCCTTCATAGAACCGATGGACCCCTCGTTCATGTCTAGTCACGCCAATCACCCTTCAGCTACAAGTTCTAGGCGAGCAAATAAGTCAGGGACACTCACCCAACCCCGCATCTCTTTGCCCTTCATAGTGTGCGGCTCGTAGCCTTGCTACTAAATCAGACGAATCGTACCCGGCATTGTCCGCTAGAATTGTTGGGATTTGACGCAGAGCTCGCGCAAACGCTTCAGCCGCGATCGCCTTCTTCCCGCTGATCTTCTTCGCACTCTCCTCTACCGCCACGCTCATCAACATTTCGGAACATCCACCGCCAAGGACGACGCGAGTCTCCTTGACTGTCTGCGATAGCACAGACAGCGCGTCATGCAAGGAACGTTCGGCCTCGTCGATCATCTGATTGGTTGAACCGCGCAGTACGACCGTACACGCCTCGCCTGCTGCAACCCCCGAGAATTTGATAAGCTGGTCGGTGGTCTGTTAGAAGTCTCTAGCGGGCCACCATCTAGGGTCCCACCTTGTCCTCTCCAATCATGATTTCTTCAATCAGCTCACACCGCCCGAGCTTGACGAGATCTGGTCGGTCGAACGTGCTCGTGATCTCCCCCCCAGTGACAAGCGACAAACGTTCAACGCCCTCGAAATCAGCATGCTCGATTGACATGATACCTTTTTCTGCGAGGATACTTTCAGGGTAGTTGTAAATCAGCTGCCGATTGACAAAGACGTTGATTCCGTGTGATGCAATGGCCTCCACTTTAGCCTTCATTTTTTCCTGTTTTGAAATAATCAGTAATATGTACTCGCCTGAAGGAGGCATATACGCACCCGCTCTGCACGCTCTAGTTCCGCGAGCTTCCCTGTGCTGTCAACCTTCATGCGCGCACCGAATATTTTAATCTTGTCAGTATCCATAGCTATATGCTCGGAACTCTGAACCCATTCATTGATCCAGTAGGTTGGGCGACGTACGTGTGTTAGCAATCAGGATCTTGGCATTCTCGACACGTTTAGGACAATTGGTACCGAGTGATTTGTCGAGAATGAAGCCTGTAAGCGTACTCAGACCCTATATAACAATCGCGGAAAGAGAATTAGCACCGGCCTTCGTCGAGATATGAATCAGTCAGTTTCCCGCCAGCTTTCTTGATGACCTGGATATGATCCAAGTCGGTCGATCCCTGTGGTAGTATGAGTAACAAGCGACAAGCTACATCCACCCCAGATGCTACTCTCACCTTCAACCGGAGCACGGCATCGACGGCAAGATTCGCGAAATAATCTTTGTCTTGCGCCAACACCTTGGACGAAAGCGTCGTCCGTGCGATGTTCAGCAGGTCTTGCCGAAACGTCGTAGCATCAGACCTTGATAGATAAATTAGAGCCAGAAAAAAAAAAAAAAAGAAAACCAAACGATCGCGCGCGCACGAGCGCACGACGTACCCATGATCCACAGCGGCGTCCTCCAGAGCCCTGAGCGCCGCGACGCTCGCTATCCGATACCCCTCCACGATCGTCTGCGGGTGGATCTTCATCCCGATGAGCTTCTCCGCCTCCCTCAGCAACTCGGCCGCGAGCACCGTCACGCTCGTCGTCCCGTCCCCGACCTCGTCGTCCTGCACTTTGGAGATGTTCACGAGGATCTTGGCCGCGGGATTGTCGAGCTGGATCGCCTTGAGGATCGTCGCGCCGTCGTTCGTCACGTTGATATCGCCAGATGACATCGACTGCAGAATTTTGTTCATCCCTTTGGGACCTAGCGTGCTCTTGACGAGGTCGCCGAGCGCGAGCGCACCCACGAAGGAGGAAAGGCGCGCGTTCTCGGCCTTCTCCTCGGTTGCCTGATAGATAGGAGCATCAGCAAGAAGCAATAAAAAGTGATACACGCTTATATACTTCTTCCTGGAAAATGTTCACGGACATGGTTGCGCAAATGTGATGACCTGAACGATCGCGAAGAACAAGATCACTTTTGCCTGGGATTGTGGAAGACCGGGCCGGCTAGCCGGTATATCCCACTCCGTGCCAGCCACGGCTCTAACAACTCTAAGATTTAGATTTAGATTCAAAGAAAGTTTGTCTAATATCCAATAGCCTGCCCCGCAACGACATCTAGACCTGAATATTTGTATTTCATATCCACACACTGTCCAGAACTGCACCAAACACTCCATACAGCATGGTAGGAGACCAGACCCGGTTACTAGGAAGGAATACTCCCAGAAAAGAGGGGCGAAGGTACGCTCTAGGAGTGGTAAATAGTGATGCTGTTGATGACCCAGGAGGCATCTGGTTTCCATTTCGGTACAGTTCAACATGCAGAAGGACTACAAGATACGCACGGATGAAATTTTTCCCCTTGGCGACGTGCTGAGAACAGGTCCCCGGGCAATCGAGAGAAGAATAGGTGCCTTTGCCCCAGTTACCGCAGAGGTCGATGTCGAGGACAAGTGTTTGGGGATGAAAGTGAGAGTCTATGTCACAGTGATCGGCAGCCAGCATGGCACTGGGACGAGGCCAGGAATGGGGTTTGGGTTTTCCAGAGTGAACATCTGGAGGAATCGAATGGCGTTCAAAGTGCCATATCTTGATGTTCTCGTTCTCCCGCAAGAGAGCGAAAACGCCCCCACCGACGCTGTTAAACCCCTTACCGAAGGAGCTGGACTTGGTATCGGAAAGTGCACAACCCCCATCGTTTCGTTCGGAGCTCATGCAATTTGTGCTGAGCACTTCGGCCGCGAAAGCTGGTTCACCATGCTTGTTGATGCGTGGAGGTATATGGCAACTTCCATCTGAACCGGAGTGGAAAGTGTATTGATTCCTGGGAACCGGAGATGAAACGATAAACAGCAGGAAAAGTTCCAAGGAAGGTGACTAACGTCCGCTTAGAATTGACACCCTCGACAATGTCAATCTCCCCGCCGTCGGGCCATTTGAGACCGACCGCCCACCAAGCGGCCCACACGGCACACCCGTGAGGCATTGCATCAAAGTCTGCAATGACAAGGCCTTTGTGGAACTGCTTCGTAGAAGCGATGCGAACGCTGTAAAATTATGATAACCTTAGTCACGCGGGTCCTCCGCAACGTTTGCAGGAACAGCGTACGAATCACGCTCCTTTCCATGCGGAAGATCTTTCGAGCTATCGACGCGCAGGACTGTCTTTCCGTCATGCCGCACATAGGCAAGGCGATGCGCTTCGGCTTCGTGTCTTGATAAATACTTGACTTGGCCTTGGGTAGGATCGTGTTCGGTAAAGAAGCTCCAATGCCTAGGAAACGGTTTGGGTGCGAAGAAGCCATACAAGCGAGCTGCAGGCTCACGTCTCGTTCAAGAAGTCATGGCCCTTGTACCGATCTACAGAGTGGAACTTGAATCGCTCGGCTGATGCTCGATTCTCGCGCCCATGGTGCCAGTGGGGAGAGAGTTCGCGAGTGTTGAAAGCCACGACCAGAGGCACCAGTAAGATGAGAGCTCCGAAAGACAGGGAGAGCATTGTAGTGAGAGATTATTTGGGGGCACCTATAGAAGGGGGGCACCTCCGATACGAGACAAAGGAACGGCGTGAAGAACGAAAGTAGGGAAGGAGAAAAGAGTGGCTCTTGCGGGTCGAGGAGAAACACAGTTGGGGTCTTAACACCCATGTCTAGTCCTTTTATCGAGCTCATGGATCGCAGACGGCGCATATTGGAATATATTGATCACGATGGTAGTGGAGACAACGCAACGCGTGTAAACCTCACGCAAGGTCGATAAGCTGTTTCAAGCGTGAGTTACCTTTTCCTATTGCCTATTTTGCGCGTTCGCACCTCCATTGTCCACGTAACGCCACGATCGCCCCCGTATCCGTCATATTTTCCTTGCCTACTCCTGCTAGTAAAATTTTACCTACTTTATAGTATATAGGGGTGCTCTTTTCAATGCTGTGGCTTAGTCCCTCATTTCTATGCTTCCGTTACTGCGCGCCAGAACCGAGGTACGTTATTTTCGTCTGACTCCTTTCCTCCTACGATTATATGTCGGTTTCCACCTCGCTAAGTAAACCGGCATCCTCACAACCGTACTTGATAACGACTCGGAACCCAAAGAGCCGCAGATTCTAACACAGCGACATTTTCAAGCTCATGCGACTTCTTGGTGGAATTCTGCATGCGTATACGGCGCACGTAGAGCAACAGTCGCTCCCCCCTCTGGTGCATCGTTCGCACTCGTTATCGTCTGAGGAGTAATTTAAGACAAAAATAAGACCATACATTTTCCTTAAAATGAAATTTAAGGTTATGTAAGGTGAGTTTTAAAAACAAATTGGGTTTTTCTGATGCCACGTTGTCATATACTATTCTTCGATACTCGGATTCTTTTTTTTTTTACCCGGATTCGTTGCTATCGTTGCTACTGAAGTCTCTTGACGCGCTCAATTTCCCTCAATTCGTATCCACGCTCTCACCCTAATAATTGGGCGGGCAGCTACTTTCGTCTTATCTATTTGATAAGGACTTATGAGTAGGGGTGGCAGGCCAGTCCCCAGTTCCGTTGGTATTCCCAGCTTGAGACTTTCCCCTTTGGTCGTACCTTTCGCCTTGGGCTTTTCTCACTGTCACTCTCCATTGCCACGCCACTATGAGCTATAAGTACACTGTAAGTACGCATAAAAGGGCCTCTACAAGCCCAACCGCAGTCTATCGTCGTGTGTATTCTCCGTCTCCCTCTCTTGCGCGTGATCGTGCTATCTCTTCTTTCCCTCAAACCGACTCTTACTTCCAGGCTGGTGGTGGATATTCGTCCCTTCTTCAGCAACGACTCTGTCGCGAGCAAGGACCGGTCACGCTCGTCGTCCTGCACTTTGGGGGGGGGGGGGGGGGATGTTCACAGTCGACTGCGGATTTTTTTTTTGTTCATCACCTTGGAGGACCCACCGTTTATTAGCATTCACTTCACTTCTTGAAGAGGTCGCCGAGGCAAGCGCGCCCGCACGAAGGAGATAAAGGCGCGCGCGCGTCCATCTGCCTTTTATTCGGTTTTTCGTGACAGCGAAGAGCAAATAGAAACACTCTTATATGACTTGCTTCTTCGTGGAAAATGTTCACAGACATAGTTGAACGCCAAAGCAAGCGAGGCCTCGCACCCGGTGGTGCGAGGTCGACCAGGCTGGCTAGCCGATATTGCCCATCACATCACCGTTCGTGGCGCTCGCGATTCACTGAGTGGTGGTTTCGTCCGATAGCCTCCTCACAATAACATAGTTTTCATAAACTGGGTGTACAGTAGACTTGCTCATAAATGCATAGATTTTCGGGGGGAATGGAGTTGCTTGTGTTGTCCGCTCACAAACTCACTGTCCATAACTACACTGGACTTGGGTGTGGCATTGGCCTGAGTGTGACGAAACTAGACTCTAGCAAGGACATCTCTAGTGATTTCGAGGACAGTCCGACTTCGCAAGGCCTCTTTTAAGAACGTATACTATCGTACTTTTGCGAATACATAATGATAAAATGAGCGGGTACAACTGAAAACATGTGACTTCCGAAACCGGTCCCAGGAATCCTCAAGCTCGCGCGGCTTCCGGCCGCCTCCGAAAGACACTTCTCGCCCAACGCGCCAATGGTCGGAGGTTCTTCCTCCGCACGGGAGGACCGTGCAAGCTTGAATGGTGACATTCTTCCGTATTCCCCAACGTGACATGGGACATTGAGCTGGTGCATGACGAGGCCGAGGATACGTCCAGGGCGACCGCGTTACCTTCGACCCAGCAGACGACGGCGGGAAGAGCGCCTCCCAGAGCGTTGAATAACCGCTGGTGGCGCTGAAATGTCGGAGTCAAGGCCACGGGAGAAAAGCGGAACGAAAAATCCAGGTCGGCGTTGTACTCTGCGTCGTAGGGATCCCCGGGAATAAGGGAGGGGAGTTCAGGGCTGAGGTGGTTCCATGGACCGATGCTTGGCACCCACGGCGGGGTCAATGAGCGGTTGGAGAGCGCATTCCAGTCACTGAGTTCCTGGTTAGTTCGAGGCAAAGGGAGGCCATGCTAGGCAACTCACACTCCGTCAAAGAATTGATGTCTTTTTATTTCGCTGAAGTCGCGAAGTCTAGCCTTGGGGTATTTGCGTAGCAACTACGTATACACGTGTAAGGTTCGGCCGTAGCTGGCATCCCCACGGCCATACCTACCTTTTCAATGAGATCAGCGGCATCTGGCGTGAGGCGCGGGCTGTCTTCTACACAATCATGCAGGATGTTTCGGGCCAAATGAGCGAGCCAAGCCGGATCATTCTGAGGAACGGTGTTCGATTTGAACGCTTCCTGAGCGTAGAGTCAGCAACTTATTCGGGATGTCGGGAGCGACACGACCAACTTTTCCGGTGATTAATTCATATAGCATTACCCCAAACGCCCAGAGATCAACCTCGCGCCCGTATGGTTCGCCAATGAATACTTCTGGAGGAATGTAGGCAGGCGTGCCGAACATGTCGTCGCCCGGGATCGTATTTTCCCCTGTTGGAATCTTGCGGGAAAGGCCGAAGTCACCTAGAACGATATGCCCATCATTGTCGATGAACAAATTCTCCGGTTTGACGTCTCTGTGAATAATCCTCTTTGAGTGTGTGTGTTCAAGGGCTATGAGCTGCGGGGTCGAGGTTCGGGGAATGAGCCAAAGCGCCCGCAACGGGGGGACACGTACCAGCTCGGCCATGTAGAACCGAACCACGTTCAGCGGCGAGCCTCTCAGCAATAGCAAAGAGTGGAGATCTCCAGCAGGGTGATATTCCTGTGATGATAGATGGTAAGTGAGAGGGCTCCGGATCTCCGCACTTTTTTGAGAGTCGCATTACGTACAGTGATCAGATAGTAGTTCCTGCTGTCGTGAAAGCAAGCGCGCAATTGAAGAATGAAGTCATCCCCACGAAGGTCGAGGAGCGCATTGCGTTCGGACATGACGGTCTCGATCCTACGTTCTACTTTGTGCTTCGGAATCGCTTTGAGCGCGTAGAGGCCTCCCGTGTCGTTCTCTCGCACAAGATACACCGTTCCAGAAGACCCGTCTCCGAGGACGCGGAGGATGGTAAAGTCGTCCAAACACGGCGCAGCCATCAAGGAGAGGTACGCCATGCCCTTCGGAAGCTGTAAGTTAAATAGGGGTTACATTAAGAGCCGGACCGCACGGGGATGATAGAACGAACGGGACGCCGGTGTTTCGCGGGAAGCTTACTACGGGACATTGTACGCGGTGTATAGCTGGGGAGAGAGATGAAGGATGAAAGGGGGAGGGGTGGAGAGGCGAAGAATGAAGGACATGGTCGCGGCTGGAGATATATGCGTGCTTGTGTCGGGTCGGGGGTAGGTGTGGCTGTCAGTAAATTAATGGATCCGAAGAGGCTGTTCTGTATAGGAATAATGTTGCTTCCCACTTTTCCCGAATCGGCTATCAGGCGGTCAAGAGGAGGGCTAATCTAGTCCGCCGTGTCATCGAGGCGGTCAGTGACGCTCTCTCGTTCAATTGCCCCCTTCGCCCCTTAGTAGTTAGTTCGGTTCCAAAGTTGCTGGCATGGGAAAAAGTCCGAGCGAGCCAAGTAAGGAAGCCCCTGAACCTGGATAACATACAACAAGCAAAGTCCATCTATAGCACAATGTATAGCACAATGTCCGGAGATCTTCAAGTTGGTACTTTGCGATACCGTAGCTCAATACCCGCTCTGTCATCGTCTCATACTGGACAGTGAGCGCTTGCACTGTGCCGACATAATCGCAAGCTCAACGGATAGACCCGAAACGCCCACATGGTGCAGACAAATAAATCCTAACATTGAAGTATAGTATTGAACATATCTACTGAAATGCAAGTCTATGCAGCTGCAGCAATCTATGTAAATATAGATACAGAAGAATGGAATGGGAATGATGCACGTGAGTACAGTAACTGTACATGTGCATATAAGGTTCGAACATGGTGATCCGCGTGAAGAAAGGATGATCTGATGCGATGCAAGCTATGCTAACTTTAACTTGAACGAGAACGAAAAAAAATGCAAAGAAACCAGCGTCCGTGATATGGTGGCGGTGATACAGCATCTAATGCAGTGCTTGAGAAGATGAGAATATATGGGCACAAAGTCATAGAAAGGGTAATGTGCGTGCATGGGTGTGGGTGAAGGAATACAAAAGTGCAGCAAAGGTATAAAAAAAAATAAGGATAAAGGGATAAAGGCCATGGTGAATCGATACGCGATAGAAGAATGGAAATTAACGTCCTTGGCGTTTAAGGGTGCGAAGGTATTAGATGACGTTTGACTGGCACCAGAAATCAAAGTCAGGGAATTGCTCAGGCATGAAAAAATCAAACTGAGAAAGCGGGGTGGAAATGGCTGGCGATAGAGTTGGGGTCCAGCTGGGTCCAGGGGCCGGTCCGAGGGAAGCAGGCTCGTATTTGTTGATGGGTATGAATGGAAGCTCCAAGTCAAACGCATCTGGCGTGGATGATGAAATCGATGATACATCGCTGTATGAGTCCATGGGGAAACCTTGAGGGTGGTTCATGAAGTCCACCCCTAAGTAGTCCAACAGTCCGTCCAACGCAGGGAAAGCAGGGGGGAGGGAAGAACTGTAAAGTCCGATGGAACGGCTGAAACGGCAGTACTGCTTTGTGTAAAAGGCCAAGCAAAGGCTTGTCCCTGGGGTGGCACGGCATCGAATTGGGGGCCAGAAAAGCCACTGTCATCGCTTGTCAAGTCTAAGGAGGTTACAAGGGGCTGCAGCAGAGGTGAAAAGTTTGGGAGAGGTTGAAGAGCCTCAGGAGTATTGTGACCAGGGATAGCCACAGAAGGTAGGTCGAGTTGAACATCCGGAGAACATTGCGGCCCGGGGGCATGATGAGGGCTGTTGACGAGAGTCTTCCAGAGATCGTCATGGTAAGCAGCTTCAGGGACGTTGTCCAGTAGGGCACCCGACGATCGGCAGTCCGGAAGCGTATAGGGGGCAGCGTTGGCAGCTCGCTGACGATAGCTCTTGCTTGAAACCGCTTTGCCAGACCCCTGGACGCCCTCTTCTGCCTTCCTGAGTGCCGTTCTGGAAAGATATTCTGCGGTGTGGTATGGTTCATATCCATGGGTCTTCTTTCGGTGTCGGATTCTCGCCGCAGCATCAGTGAAGCGATGATCACAATCTGGGCAAGGGTATTGACGCCTATCCGAACTGTAAAAGAGTTCTGATTACGAGGAAGCTAAAATCAATCAATCATCTACGAACTGTCTGGCATTAAGGTGGGTCTTCAAGTTGCCTTTCTGCAATGTTTTGTACTGACAGCCAGGCCACGGGCAGGCGTGCCTATTGACATGTGATCAGCCTTGAAACCACTCAGCGTCATGTCACCAACATACTTGATTTCCGTGCCATTTGAATGTCTGGTCCTCCGATGGCGATTCATGTCGGCTTGGCGGGATAGTGTCACGCCACAGTCCGGGCACTGAGCCACACATTTAGAAGGGATCTTGGTGGATCGAGGTGACATAGTGGATGAGTGAATCGGGGGTAGTAATGTGTTTGTGAGGAGGACCTGGGAAAGCACTCGTGAAGTGGGGTGAGTGCTTGAGGAAGAAGGGAGGGAGGCGGGGGGCAGTCGTATTTAAACCTCTGGAGGCGGTACACATGGGCCTCTCGAGATGTGTCGCCTGGACATCTCATCAAGTGCGCCTACAGGCGCATCCTGACCAAACACCCAGTAAAGGGAAGTTTGGCGGGACGGTACAGACGCCTACAGTGCGCCCTCAATAAAAAAGGCAAGTATCACTGTGGGCGTCTGGGCATCCCGCCAAACTTCCCTTAATTGGGTATTTGGGTGGGATGAGCCTAGTGGCTTGGGCCGTTGCTTGCAGGTAACTGGCCACCAGGCTCACCCGAACGAGATTGTCGGAGTCAAAAACGAATGCCACCAGATCCAGCCACAACGCATGTGTGGGGTAGGCCAGTATGTCACGATGTTTTGGAAATGAAAATCGCCCTGGGACTAGACGGGGGACAATTTGTACGTCGCTCGGATGACGAAAGGGAGGAGGGTGATGAGGTTCAAAAACAATGAAAGAGATATACTGGATGCAAAGAAGGCCAAGTCAGCTCGTGATGTCTCAGATTTGTGATCACGGAGTGAGTTTCGTAGCCCGGGCTGTTTCCAGCGGATAGACTACACATGGTTAGTCACCCCAGCTGCGGTGCATGCAAGTCGCAGGTTCGGTGCGATGATGCAAAGATGATATGTCGCCATCTTCGATATACATCTGTCAGGTTGTTCCACCACCACTGAAGGGCGTACTCGAGCTCCCCTCTGTAGACACTGTCCGGAAGTATGTTAATAGCCACTTGTCTACACCCGATCAGACACTGCTTGTCGGAAAGATTGTGTACAAGACCCACCTCTACTCCTTTCGATTACTGGGAGTGCATGTTCGGTAGTTCGGCGTTCGGCACGCGGGACACGGGGAAATGCGTTCGGGGGTTGAACTCAACTGGGACGGACATCCGTCTCGTTGGTTGCGCTTCTTATAGCGCCCGTCTGGTTCGGTTTCGTTGTCTCTTCTTACTTGCCAGCGCCCCACATCATCACCTACTCCCTTCCTTCATGTTGACCCGCTTGGCCTCCCGCCTTCTGTCCACCCAGTCTCGTACCTTCTCCACCAGCTCCGCACGGCAGACAAAAGTCGCTGTGCTCGGCGCGGGCGGAGGCATCGGCCAGCCGCTCTCTTTGCTCCTCAAAGTTGACCCTCTCGTATCCTCTTTGAGCCTCTACGATATCCGCGGTGCCCCTGGTGTTGCCGCAGATGTTAGCCACATTGACACCGACAGCTCGGTATGTTGTCTTTGTCTACTGGTCATACGCGTATTAATCTAGCCTTGTGTCGCGATACCAGGTCAAAGGCTACACCGCCGACCAGCTTGACGAGGCCCTTGAAGGAGTTCAAGTTGTCGTTGTTCCCGCTGGTGTTCCTAGAAAGGTATGGTTTTATTCTGACATTGAGATTCGATCCCCTTGGTCTTATACTCGTCCTCACAGCCTGGTGTAAGTTTTTATAGTGTATATTCACATCACATGCGTTAAACATACCTTTAGATGACCCGTGATGATCTCTTCAATGTATGTGCTTGCGAGTCGTTTCCGCCCCTGTGTCTGACCGTTCGCACGTAGACAAATGCATCTATCGTCCGGGACCTTGCCGCTTCCATCGGTCGGGTCGCTCCGGAGGCACACATCCTGGTCATCTCAAACCCTGTAAACTCGACTGTGCCTATAGTTGCGAAGACTCTTGAGAAGGCTGGTGTCTTCGATCCACGCCGTGTCTTCGGCGTTACCACCCTTGACGTCGTTCGCGCTGCACGCTTCCTCGGTGCGGTCACCGGAAATGACCCCAATAACACGATAGTATCCGTCGTGGGTGGCCATTCTGGCGCCACTATCGTGCCATTACTCTCTCAGAATCCATATGGCAAAGCCGTTTCTGGCGATGCCTATGCCAAGCTCGTTCACCGCATTCAGTTTGGTGGTGACGAAGTTGTCAAGGCGAAAGATGGCGCCGGCTCTGCAACGCTTTCCATGGCGTATGCTGGTGCTAAATTCACGCATGCTCTACTTCGTGGCTTGAATGGAGAGAAGGGTGTCGTCACTCCCACCTTTGTCAAGAGCCCCCTCTTTGCCGATCAGGGTGTTGACTACTTCTCTTCCAACGTTGAGCTCGGCGTATGTGTTTTGTTCTGCTTTGATTCGGAGTGCGCCGTTGAGACTTTTTCCTCCAGAAAAACGGCGTTGAGAAGATCCATCCTATCGGCCCTCTCACCGCTGAGGAGCAAACCTTGCTCGAGGCATGCCTGCCTGATCTCAAAAAGAACATTGAGAAGGGCTATGCTTTTGTTGCATGAATTGCAGCATCCTATAGATGTCAAAAATTATGGTTCTAATACATATCCTTGTTCATTACCCATCTCTGAGGGCATTGGATGGCCAGAAATATACATGTTGACAGAGGCTCGCTGCTTCATCGCCTTCCCTTTTGTACGAGTGTGAACCCATCTTCGTCTGTAGTCGGATTAGGTTTCGCTGGTCTCTGCACCTCGGCAGCAGCTGGCATCAACTGCGGTGCCACATCGTGATCATCCTCACCCTCCCCGCCCTCGTCCTCCCACTCATCCTCATCCCCATCCTCATCCTCATCATCCACAACCTCCTGCACATCGACCCTCTTCCCTCTCGCGCCCTCCGCTTTCCTCTCCCACTCCCTCACAACGTCCTCCCCAGCGCCCCACAGCGCAACGATATCGCGCGCGACGACCTCGACGCTGCCATCCTCGAACGACGCATCAAACTCGTCCTCGAGCACCTGCGCCAGCATCAATGCGATGTACTCTGCGTCCGGCGGCTTTGTCCTCGGCAGAGGTAGAGGATCCCGCATCGTGGTCGTGGTCGTTGCTGTCGTCGTCGAACGCGTCGACCATCTCGGACGCGAGCCAGCGCCGCTTTTCGCGCGAGGATGGACCGCCCCAGTTTTGTTCGACCGCGATGCGGAGCGCGGGCCATAGCTCCAGACGTGCGATCACGCCGCGCGCGAAGAGGACGAGCGCGGGGTTGGGGTCGGGGTCGGATGCTGCGGCTGCGGCTGCGGCTGATGTGGCCGATGCCATTTTACTCGCTTTTTGTTGCGGATGTACGTCGTTGTATATTAGATGTAAGACGTGATGGCTCGTCCGAGGTTGAATATAGACGAATGGGTGTGTGAGGGATACAAAGAACGTGACAGGCCAAAAATTTCTTCCTCAGAGGCGCGATATAGATGGGAAGGGGCGCACGCAGCCCGAGTGGCGTGGCGTTGCTCCAAAACTTCTTCTACTATGCTGCAATATTAAACATGGACATGCCGAACAACAATATACATTAAGTGGGATAGCAAAAAGACGTAAATCACAGAGAATCGAGACTTCCATAAATAAGTGTCATTATACGAGGGGAAGAACATCAAACAACCATGAAAGTCTTCTCAAGAGGTGAGAGCTTGCTGGAGCAGGTCATCAAGCATCTGTCGTTCATACAGAGAAACACACACAAGGTCAGAGTGTGCACATGCAAACGATCCCAAGAGGGGTAGTACTTGCCTGGTCCATCTCGTTCAACTGCTTGAACGACGGTGCGTAGATCTCCCTGATCGCCGGATGCAGCTCGTCCACATTAATTGACCGCCCAAACAGCATCTCGTCGATAGGGTGCACCGGCTCCGGCGGCGGGGGCCTGTCCTGCAAACCCGCGAGCTCGATGATCGCCATCATGTGCGACACGCCAAAGTCGTCCTTCGGCAGCGTCAATTTCGGCTTTCGCTGCGGCTTCAGCGGTCCCACCTTGCCGAGTGACGGGGACGTGGCGACCGGTGAGCCCACGGCAGTGCGGTACCCGGACGTATCGGTCATGACCGAGCCGGTCGACATCTGGCGCAGATGCGGCGCCTGCGGCGCTTGGATTTGTTGTTGCAGCAGAAGCTGCTGCTGCTGCTGCTGCTGCTGGGGCGTCGACCTGCCTTGGGGGACGGACGAAGGTGTGGTTGAGCGCTGCTTGCGGATGTCGGGCGTGACAGTACGCTCAGAAGCAGGGGATGGCACACGAAGTGCGACATCGTCTGCCTTACTACTATTGTTGGTCCCGACAGGTGTTGTAGATCTTGACCCTCCGAGGGGGGTCTCCGCCTCCTCGCCTTGCCCCGCATCTGAGTAAATGCTTTCAACAGTCGACGTAGACTCGGTAGTTGGCGAGGCTGCACGCTGAATGGAGCGGCCAGTTTTGATCTTGCTGAGGACTCGGTTGAGTTTCTCATCTACGCCATCCCGAGTGCGGCCCCGCTCAAGAACACCTTCAAGCAAATCGCCCTGACCAGCAGAGGTAGGAGAGTCCCATTCTTCTTCCATGATATCACTGATGTCGTACGTTTCGCCAGCCTCGACATAAGAGTAGCGCGTACGCTCGTCTGTATCATACCGCGAGGACCGTAGCACCGCATTGTTGGGCAGCAACAAATCGACGCCACGCTCGGAATTCGCTTGGGCGGACAGGATCGCACGTTGATTTGCTCGCCACACGGCTCTTTGAGCCGTGATCAACTCCTGCTTCGAAATGTGGCGTGGTTTTGTGTCGCCGTCGTCTGATGCGGCGCTAGAGCTAGACATGGACTCGCGATGCAGCTGCTGCAGCGCAATCTCGTCGAGTGGAGCGGAGAGACGGTGGCGTGACGAGGAGGGCCGATACGTGACAGCACGACGAAGGATGAATATGGGGTCTTCCGAAGTAACGTCCTCGGGGCTGCCGAGCAGCAGCATGGAGTCAAAGGAGCGCCGTTTGCTGTCACTAAGCCTGCGTTCGGCCGGGCGATAGCTTGGCGGTCGAGGGTATGCGTCGATAACCTTGCCTAGGGGTAACAGCTCGCGCTCTGGAATTTATTGAATTGAGTGTGAAAGGTCATAGAAAGAAACGATGCCACTGACCTTTGCCGTCGACAGTACATTAAGTGCATAACGCACACGTGATGAGCTACGTCGCTTTGTGTTCTTGTCCTCAACCTCGTCACCACCGTCAACCACGCCTTCAGGGATCCCAAACCTTTCCAGGCTAATTTCAATAACCTCGGCAACGGTGATGTTCTTTGGGAATACAAAGATCTTGCGGCGGAACTGCGCGGACGATGGGGTAACATGAGGGCGGTCACGGAGAGTGTGCTTGAACACGATTGCTTCAGTAAGAGGATCAAAAACCATATCATCTGGCAGATCATCCGGATATATCAACAGCTGGAGTGCGAAGCGGAATGAGGGGCTACTGAAGCGTTCTGAAGTTACTGAGACGCCAGTGTTGAGGTCACGCGGGCGTAGGCGGACCCCACCGCTCTCCCCAGCAGTTTGCACAGACTCAGCATTGGTTGTAGCATCACTTTCCTCCGTCGTCGCGCTCTCATCAGAAGCAGATTCTGAGTGCCGGTTCAGGTAAATCTTGACTGCCGTGTCGTCTGTGAAGTCGTTCATCGGCAACTTTCTGATAGCGGGGTGCTGTGACAGGTTACTGGCGATGGAGCTGATACTGCCAACGGAACTTCGCTTGACCTTTGGCAGGTCGAGAGCAGCCTCAGCGAGTGTCTCGAAGACGACGAGCGGTTTCTCTTCTGGGTGCAGCTCCGCAAACGATCCTTCGAGTCGTTTGACGGTCAAGTAATAGTCCGTCACATCCTCACCCGCAGGCAGACGAACCGTTGGATAGCCTGCTTTACTAGCTCCTCTGAAGTCGTTGAGGAGTTGAGTAGAACGGTCTTGAATGTTGCCTCTGTCTGCAACTTCTTCCCAGCGAAGACGCGTATGACGCTCAATTCAGGAACTGAGCTGGACCCATCTCCGCTGAGATTTCCACCTATTAAGAGGGAGCCGGGGCGCGGACGGCGACCATCAACGGTAGGTGACAAATTCATAGATATACCACCAAGCCCAACTACCCCCTGGGTCGAGTTCGCTGGGGACAGCTGGACCAATGGTTGCACCTCAGGCGGAGACGCCGGCGATCTAGTAAGGTATTGTTGTTGATACAATGCCTGTTGCTCTCTGTCGCGCTGGCGCAGACTCGTGGTATGCTGGGACACAGGGGATGATGTGCTTGCCGGTGCTGCCCCCCTTCGCGGCGGGGTGTGTACGCCTCCACTGGTATCTGTGAGATTGCTCGATGAGCGGGAGTCCTCCGAGCTGCGCGTGTCGGTGCTCCGACTGATGTCGATGGAATCATTGGTACCCTTCTCCTTGTGTTTGTCCTTGCGCCGGTCGAAAAGCCTACCGAACAATCCACCCGACTTGCCCTTTTATTCTCTTTCCCACTGTCTTCGTCGCCGGAAAGCTGTGGATCCTTGCGTAACTTTGCTGGCCCGCCGTTGGAGCGACCGCCTGGGGGCGATTTGACCTTCTTACGAGCAGTTTCGAGAGCCTCAATTTCTTCGCGGGTTCGTTTGCGATCTTCCTCCTGTCGCTGCATGACCTCGCTGGGAAGCATCGGGCCACCGGGGCGTGGTGGCGCCTGTCGCAGCGGTTGACCATGTGGCTGTTATCCTGCACAACCGATGGTGTTATGGTCATTTTCTTCGTCTCCGACGCGTCAACGGGGTCCATGGAACGAGCCGAGTTGGAAGAGGAGGGAGACACGGAAGAAGGGGAGGTACCTTGCGGCGGAACTAGCTGTTCGCGAGAGTCCTGTGGGCCAATGGATAGTCCAGCTGGTCTGTTAGTGGATGTAGCAGAGGTTTGGCGGGCCACCGATTGAGCGGTGAGCTGCTGCTGGCGGCGTTGTTCCTCGATTGTTGGCGCTGCTGTTGTTGATGTTGTTGAGCCGCTTGCTGTTCCGCCTCTTGTTGTAGCTGTTGCTGCAACTGTTGCTGTAATTGCTTGGCCTGGAGCTCCTGTTGGAGACGTTGCTCATCTGCAGCTAAAACATGCACTCGTGATGGATCCGGAAGGGCTTCTTCCCAGCTCATTCCGTCATCCGAGTCTCCGCCTCCGCCTCCGCGGCGTTCTTGCTCCGCCAACGCAGCCTCTTCCGCAAGCGACGGATCCTCATCTGAGTAGCCACCAACATCCCACTCGTCATCATCGTCTACTTCTTCGTCGTCCCCCCACACTGCGGGAGGATAACGGTGAACCTGTAGAGCAGGGGTGAAAATAACGGAGCGGCGTGCATTCTGTCGTGAACGGGTAAGGGGACGAGCATCATTGCCGGGCGTAGGGGATGGCGTCTGCTGGTTGGAGCCAGACACGTTATTTCGAAAGTGATCGCGAGACTCTTGAAGGCCATACTGAATCTCTGCTTGTGTAGGCGAAGCCAACTATAAGACGAGTCAGTTGAGAATACATGGAAGCAGGTAGAGAGAACTCACATCAACGTTTCGATGTTTATTGAGCCTTGCGAGACGTTCGAATGGCGTCTCTATATTTTCTGCCGGTATATAGCCGATTTCTTGTGTTTTGAGGACGCGAACGAGCCACCAGTAGCTATTGCTATCGTCCATCAAGACGAGGCTGTCGCCCTTGACAACGCTAGCCTGGCCTTCGACGGTTGCGGCGAAGCTGTGCAGGGAGTAGACTAGGTCAAAGTCTATCGACTCGTTTGGTATTGAAAGGGATGATGAGCGGTCGTCATCGTCGGCATAGTCGCCGTCACGCTCATCTGGGTCAGAGTCGTCTTCGATCATCGAGTGTTCCTCGTCGGAGGGATAGGTCTCCCCTGCATTTGTGAAAGATAAGATTGCTCGTCTGAGACGATTGCTTCACGTAAGTCGAAGGTGTCCTGTCGCTGTGGCCTATGCGGGGAGGGAGATTCCATTCGGTGGGTGCCAGAGGGCGAGGCGCTGAGAGTTAGTTTTGAGTCGAATTGAAGAGAAAGATGGAAGAAAGATGATGAAGGAAAGATTTCTAAGGAGAGACGATATCCAGGTGGGTCATCAATATCAACTGTTGGCGTCAATTGTTGGCGTTGGCAAGACCGTTGCAGTTACAGTTGGCTTGGTTTCGCTACGTAGCCGACCCGCCACCCCGCGTGACGCGCCTCTCCGCTCCGTATACCGTACTCCGTGCCTTCCTCCGTCTCCGTCCAATGCTAAGCGCTATCGCCGCACGCAAGGCACGTCTACAGCACAGTCCAGAGGAAACAACAACAAGAAAGCGCAGATCGTCATCAGATGTACGCTCTACGCCTCTCAAAGCCCCGAAGAGGCATACCCACAGTTGCCCAGCAGTCGTCAATTCTGCCGCGAAGAAAGCAAGAAAAAGTACCATAAAGCCACACTCGGGAAAGAAACATGTCATTACGACGACCGCGTCGAATTCATTCACATCCAAAGAGGAGGACGCTGCCCACCTGGACTACACTGACGATGACTCGAACATGTCAGTAACTTTGGATCAGGAAGAGACCACTTTAGTCCCACCTGACCGTCCCTCGAAGCGAGAGCGAAGCAAAGCATGGTCACCCAGTGCATGGTCACCTAGTCGCCCTGTTGTTGACTCCTCTGATGGTGCATCGGACGCGAGCGAGCAACCTCTCATGAACCTCGAGCAGGTCTTTTCTTATAACCGCCCTCCCGCGAACGAAGAACCCGAAATATTGTCCACATACCGGCCAACCCATGAGCAGAACATGTTTCGACTCTCCCTGGACGAAGGGTCGGCACTCGGCCTAAGCGGTCTCACTGTTGTTCTGGTCATCTCACCGTCTGCAACAGTGTCGTTCGTGGGGCATATCAACTGCGCGTCCTCCGTGGCTCAATCTCCCTACTGGGAACGATTATCCAACCCTCCCAGGTTCTCCACCGTGTCTTTGCACCGTGGTCATCCCCCATTCCCGTAATCGAGGCGCTTGTGGCTCATGGAGAGTCCTCAAAATCTTTATTTGATATACCTTCCCGAATTATGAGCACTGTCAACGCGGGTGATATAGTCATTGTAGTGCAGGAGCTGCGAACAGGCATTGAAAGCCTAGGATGCGTCATACGTACCTTTGAAGGCGTTTTCTATCAGCCCAGTTCTGAAAGTGTCAATATACCTCTGGAAGGCATCCACCTGGTAAGCCATTCGTTCTCCGAGGATGTCTCTTTTGCTCACATAGCATCCCAGGTTACGCATGTCGCCCGCGGTACGCGTGCCTTTCAGGTACCGCCATCCTGGAAAGCTGCTTTCGATGCATCCCTCTCTTCCGACGAGGCAACTACCATTCCCAAACATCATGTCCTTCTGGTAAAGGGACAGAAAAATTCGGGAAAGAGTACATTCGCACGCACGCTCGCCAATAGGTTGTGCTCCCGGTACGCAATCAACATTCATTGCGGTCCCCGTCCTCACGTTTCGCGTCTAGATACCGCCGGGTGGCCTTCCTTGAATGTGACCTCGGCCAGTCTGAATTCACCCCTGGCGGGATGGTAGCTCTGAGTGTCATCGAGCGACCTGTTTTCGGTCCACCCTTCACGCATCCCGCTCTTCCGTATCAGGCTCACTATGTTGGTGCTCACAACCCACGTTCTTCCCCGTCATGCTACCTGCGCGCCATCCAAGCATTGGTCGAAGTTTATCGTTTGGATCTTCAATTCGCAACCTCACTTGTTGACATTGAGGATGATGAAGAGGATGATCGCATCGCGGACGTTATCCCGTTAATTGTCAATACGATGGGTTGGACAAAGGGCCTTGGGATCGACCTTGCGCGACAAATCGAGGAATCTGTTCAGCCCTCCATCATCTTCTCGTTTGGCGCTTTCCCGTCCGATGACGGGGCTGAACCAGGCGGTCCGCAAGTCCATACACTAGAACCTGTTACCCCTTCGCAGCGATTCACCCCGTCCGACCACCGAGCGCTCTCCTTACTGTCTTATTTCCATGCCGTTTTCCCCGATCCTATACATCCTTCCACTCTCCCCCAGGCAGTCCCCTCTCGTTGGTGCACTGACCTTCCGCTCTGCGCGCAGCCGCCTTACGAGCTCACGTCGCATCTCGCGCTTGATCACATCGTGCTTGCCGGTGCGGGCGCCGAAGACGTCGTCCGCGCCGAGCTAGGGCGCGTGCTGACGGGTGCGCTCGTCGCGCTCGTCTCCAGTAGTCCGCCGGCGCCGTCGCTGGCCGAAGCGCTCGAAGGGAACGAGGAACTTTACACGCCTGGGTCCCCGCCGCCCGATCCCGCGTCGTCGACTTGCCTCGGACTCGCGCTCGTACGGGGCGTGTCGAGCGACGCATCCAAGATACAGCTCCTCACGCCCGTGCCGCCGGAGACGTTGGCGAACGCCCGGGTTCTGGTCATGGGCGAGCTCCAGCTCCCCGTGTGGGGCTGGTTGGACTTTCGCAGTGGTGGTGGCGCTGAAGGCGTGGTGGGCCCGGGCGTGGTGGACGTGCCGTTCCTGCGCTGGGGCCGCAGTGCTGGCGCAGGCGGCGAGCGGCGGCGGGTGAGGAGGAACATCATGCGCCGCGCACAGATGTAAAGGCTGTTTTTTTTTTGTATTACAAGTTTTTATTTTATACCACATCCAATAAAGATACGCGCACAAGGCAATAAACACTCTAGGGGATATGATCACTCGAAAACAACTGTTAAATCCGGGCCCTTATGTTGAAGCCAGCTCGTCCAAAGGTCTCGGAATACGGGCGACGGGGAGAAGCCCCTTTGCGCTGCTGCCTCATCAGAGACGAGGCGTGCAATTCGCGCGATCTCTCGACGATCGCGCGTGCTGAGATATCTGATAGTCTTTGCTATCTGACGTCGGGATGGTGCGCTCTACAAACCACGGGTCGTTTTACGACTCGTTCATTATCCACGAGAGCGCCGCCCGCCCGCCCGTGGAAGTCACGTAGGCGGTGTGCGGCAAGAGAGAGCGCACCTTGTCGGGGAACACCAGTCTGTGCCACTTGCGATAAACGGACGGCGTCAACTCGCATTCGCTTGCTGCATCGTCCAAGCGGCGGCGATCGCGGTATCGCGGCAGCAGCCGCGGAACGTAGGACGTGACCAACGGGACTCCGCCGTCCCCGTCCCCGTGACGCGCGTCCAAAGGTGCAAAGAAGGAGGCCCGGATTCGCGCCGATTCGTCCCACCATCTCTGCTCCTCGGCCAGCGAACGATAATGCTTGTGGCGGTGGCGGCGTTCCCCACCGATGAGGAGTCCTGGGAGGAAATCCCAGAGGGTTTCTAGCCGCAGAGGGTTCGGGAGGTTGAGGTTGAGGCTGAGGCGTGACCAAATATAGGTGAGCCGGCTGGCGATCTCTTTGAATAGTCGGATGACCATGCGCCGCCACTCGAAGGAGTGAGAAAGAGAGATGGCGGATGATGATGATCCCATTGGGTGTGCGAGGTGAAAGTGAAATGCCTGCACGGGGGAGAGAGAGAGAGATAAGGCTGGGACTGCTGGCAAAGGGCAAGGGAATGCAAGAGAGCGGGAACACACGAGAACTCACCGTGAGTGGCCTCATGTTGTCACAGGAAGTCAATGTGTGAAGGTGTGCGTGTAGGGCGTGTGTGGGATGAAGCTATAAATATGCATGGGGCGCCGGGCCAGGCCAGACAGGCCCGTTGCGAACAGTAACGGGAAGAACAACAATTGTAATTGTGATCCACAAAGGGAGACAGGGGAAGATGGGGGGCTGTACCAGCATCCAAGCGCTGGTTCAAGCAACAAGAGATTTGGAGGGAGACCCTTGTTAGACGATGGCCAGGGCCCAGGGCGTTCGTCCGTTCTTGTGTGCCACAGCCGCGAGGCCTCCGGGCCAAACCTTGCGCACCATCGCACCATCATCGCATAGAGACGCCCACAAAGAACGAAAGACGCACACGTGGTGGGGATACTGATATTAACCAGAATACTACTTACAGGGCGAATGTGTGAACGGCATAGTCAAGCACCCCCCACGCCAGCCATCCCCGAAAATGAGACGACGGGCAGAGGGAGTCTAGGGGGCGCTCCGGCTTAATTGCGAACAGGCTTCCATCTCGCCTCGTTCCAACAGTACCCTGAGCCATGCATGAAAGAGGCAAAGAGTTGCTCCGCGATGGTGCATGAGCTGTGGCAAGGTGCAAGGGTAGAAATTGCCAGGTGCGCCGTTGCTCACTATGAACAATTTGTCCCACGGCTCACCCTCGGGACGCCCTGCGACCTCCAAATCAATGCAACAAACAACTTGGAAAGCTCCAATACAGAAAAAACTAGAATCGATGCGGAGCGGACAGACCGGATAGAAGGCTACTTTCATGCACTGGAAGAGACGGTGGGCATCCACTCAGTGTCTTTTCCAATGCATAATAGTTGCCTTCTGCCATGTCCGACTTTGGAAGAATTGCGCTCCGAACGGTATACAGTTGGTAACCACCGATGATATCAATGCGTTGTCCTTCGAGTTGGTGATAGACAGGACCTATGAGATCTGGAGCGTGAAGGTAAAGAAGGAGCTCAGAAGGGGCCACAGTATGTTACTTCTGGTTATCAACCACTCGCGGTAGGTGGCTTGGAAGTAATGTCACCCTCGGGCATCCATGACAGTGACGCTATCTCTGCCTTCTGACCATCATCTTCTCTCTGCGACATAGCAACAGCCTTTATCCGCCCTCAGGCTGACTGACCACTTCCCCCGCAGGAACACAGGTCATTGCCCACACTTGAAACTCGCTACAGGTATGAAAATCTGTGATGGAGCGCAGACCCACATCTGGCTTGACGCTTTTCCCCTTTCCTCCTTCCCCTCCCCATATCGCGACGAGCAGTACACTTGAAACTCTAGAATTCAAAGCAGATAGCGCACACCTCAGTCGGCGGCTTGTCTCGCCCTGTGCCAGTCGGCCCTTGCATCTCTCAGCCAAACCAGAGCGTGCGTAAGACTAGAAGTGCACTGCCCGAAGGGCTTGCGCAGTCCGCTTCGAGCATAGCTATATGGACACATGCTGCCCAAGTCTGACAGGACCAATCTTTGATCTTGCACGAGGATACAGTCGTTCCTATTTGTTGCATGTTTCGGAGGATAGGGCAAAGAAGGCATGAGAACTTTGGGTCTAACACCTTGTAGAGGCTGAGGGAAATTGGTGCTGCTTGTCACTCTAACATAATTCCAGGGAGATAATCAAAGGCCTGCTCAAAGGCCTGCCCGATGCGTCCCTTGCGTGCAACAGGGATGTAAACATCACTTACACTATATCAAAATTCAAGGTACATTACAGAGACAAGGTTACCCAATTCCACGTAAAGTTCGTATGCGATACTAGGTGAAGTCATATTCACAGTCTCCGCAGCTCACGTTTGAAAGCAGCCAAAGTCGGAAATCACCTTGTAAGTGGTAAGCTTGATGTAACGGAGGTTGCGAAGCGAGGCGGACAACATTGATGGCCTCGTGGCCCCAACGGATAATGACGACTCTAACGCATGGTCGCCACGCTGGTCGATAGATCATACGAGGCGATTGACCGCAATCCTTGGAGACGTAGTTCATCCATACAACACTCGGAGGACCAACCACCTGGACCTTGGTTCGAAGCAGACTGTAAAGGTGTTACACCACTTCTGGGTTGTATACATATGCATAGTGAGAATTGGTAGGATGCTTGGATTTGGGGTAGTCAGTATAGTCTGGACGCGGGCGCCGCCCGGGGCAATGGCAAGAGCGTTCTCCCCCATCCTTGGGCCTCGTACCATGCCCGAACATTTTTCCTCTCATATGTTTGCTGTTTGCCTTTTATCGCGCTATGAGGGACTACTGCCTGCCCACTCCAAAAGCTCGTCAATAAAAATACCTGGGCTTTGCCGGCGCCTGGCGCCTTGCGTTTTCTGTCGGCCGCGCGGCGTTAGCCTACGCTAGGCCTACGCTACCACGGAACTTGAGCGATCGAACTCCTAGTCTACTAGACGCAAGCCCATCCTGTGGTGCGCTAGCTGTCGATGGCGTCCCGTGAGCGAATCCTTGAGGGGCTGTAAGCGTCCCGGATCGAAGCGAATCAACCGCGTCGAAGCGCCCGTCAGCCTTAGTTACTTAGACTGATATTCGGGGTGGTAACTCTACCAAACAGCCTTTTTTCGATGTCTGAAGCTAACAGTCGAGATCATGAGAGAGAGGTTACCATAGGTATCTTATCCGCGACTCGCCTGTGCTCTCACCAATTCGCTCACCGTTTCAGTAGATGACCACCTCAATCAGCGTTCGTCAATCCAGACACAACCATCTCAGGGATAGTCCAACTATGGCGATAGCTCAGGACCTCTCTTCACCATGTATCTACAATTTTCAGAGGAGGAAGACAATAAGATGGCCGAACGATGGCAAAAGGATGCTGATGGAATCATCATCTTTGTGCGTCCCACGCTCACTATTCATTTCGTAGTGCGCTAATTCGACATCTAAGTAGAATGGTTTATTCTCTGCTGTCATCGCTGCACTTGTCGCTGTATCCATACAAGGTCTCCGGCCTAACTCACAGGATACGTCCGCTTTCTACCTCAAGGAAATGTGTCACCTTCAAGCCAACCCTAATATATCTCGCCCGCCGTCCGCCCCTTCCAACATTGCCCAACCTCCTGCATTTTCTCCACCGACATATGCTGTCTGAGTCAACTCACTATGATTCCTAAGCTTGGTGATTAGTCTGTCGTGTGCGATGCTGGCGACATCATTGCAGCAATGGGCACGTCGATACCTCAAGATAACTCAGCCTGCGCGGTGCAATCCACAGAAGCGGGCACGGCTCCGTGCATTCTTTTGCAAATGGCGTCGACAAACTCCGGGTTAGCTGGGCAGTTGAGGCATTGCCCGCCTTGGTGCATCTTTCCCTGTTCACCTTCTTCGCTGGCGTCGTAGTCTATCTGTTCAATATCAATCAAACGGTCTTCACCACGGTGGCTTCTTGGGTGGGACTTTTGTCTGGAGTCTACTTGTGCATCACGTTGATGCCAAGTTTTTGGCATGACAGCCCGTACTATTCGCCCCTTTCCTCAACGGGTTGGCTCCTTTGCTCCTTCGTACTATGGACGGTCTGTGTTCCTGTATTCATATTCATCTCCATATCCCTCATTCCCTTTCGCAATGCGAGAAAGCACTATAAATCCTCAGTAGACAAGTTTCTGGCGTGGTTTGGTGAGGGCGTGAAGAAAGAAGCTGAAGAAGTTGCTTCGAAAGGATTATCCGAGATCGACGGCCGTATCTTGGAGTGGACCACCGATGCTCTGAGCGAAGACGACGCACTAGAAGAGTTCTTGGGGGCCACACCTGGCTTCTATAAATCGGATGTCGTCAACGATCTTCAACATCTCCCTCTGGACGTTTTAGGGAAGATCCTGCATAAAATAACCTCATTCTTGAACCACTTCCTTTCATCGAATTCAGTCCCTGCTTCGGTCAAAATCCGTCGGCCCACCATCTGCCTCAACGCCGCCGGTGAGGTGGGCACCTCCATCGGAGTTGAGTATTTGTTCTGCGAAATGCCTTTGGGGAGCTGGCATGGAGCACCCCATTCTGTTGAGGTCGGCCATTATCTGACATCCTGGAGCAAAGCCAACAATGGACAGTTACTTGGTCTGTTCGAGCCGTGAACGCCCGTATTGTCTCAAGCGTACGGGAACGCAATGACGGTTGGATTGCGCTCGCTATAGAGTGCCTGGGGGTCTCGGAGGGAGTCCTTAAGGGTTACCTCGCACATGGAGATAGCGTGCAACTCGCGTGCTTGATCGTCTTCTGCTGCTGCGCCCTTCAACATGGGTCCTGGTGCAGCATGATTTCTGTTCACTTTGGAACGAACTTATTCAAGAGACTCGGAATAGGCGGTGGAGCAATCCTTACGATATCGTCATCAAGGTTCGCCATCTCTATGTCGCTTTACACCAAGACACCGAGGGTGCCCCCACCGCGTTAACGGCACCCGATTACGGTCACGATGATATCGTCCGGCAGGTATCGTCATATCCGTTGTGCAGTATCCCCAGTCACCGCTCAGATTCCACGCACGTTCACGAGTTATCGGCTGCGGAGACCCCTCACTGTCTTACTACCACGTCCATCAATGTCCCCCACTGTGACACAGTTCTGGCAACCCCCACTCCTTCCTCATTGCCTGCGTCTCATCCAGGTGATTCTACTCCGCACCAGTCCAACGAGCCATCACTAGCCATCGACTCTTCTCTCTCCGCTCCTCAACTCTCTCCATCCAATCTCGCAACCTCTGACTTTCATTCCACACCGCCAGCTATGACCTGTATCCCCGAAGCGGTCTTCATTCCCTCGTCTAGTACTATTATCTCCCCGCAACGCACTGATAATTATGTGGATTTACGGTCATTCCAGACGTCTTCATCACAGCCTAACGAAGTGCCTCCCAATCAGGGACTTCCTTCCCCAAACTCAGGTCACGGTACGACCATTCTTTTCATCTCTTCTACGTTTCTGAGTTCACCATTCTGTTGAATGTAGAGGCACTTGGTGCGCCTGATGATCCTCTGATGATTTCCAGAGTCTGAAATCATGTCGGCCTCTCATATTCCACATGGATCTGTCCCGATATGGCTGCTAGATTGTTCATCTTGTTCATTTGACGCAGAGCCTTCTTTTTGCGACTCGTTTCTTTCATGGAATGTTGAGCGCGATTGAATACGATGATACTTTGATATTTGTGTATGCTCTATGTAATGAGTCTACTTTACCATCCTGGCTCTGGCATAGAACATGCCTGTTCCCAGCGGGTTTGGTCACATTTTCTGTGTTGCTGTTTTTGTTTTCTGTTATTTGCTGTACCAATTTTCTCCTATTCACGAATATAAGTCTGCAAGATCTGGTCTGTCGCCCGTTCTCTATACTAGATTACGCATAGACATGAGTACAGTATGGATGCACATCGATTTCGGTGCTCCAACAAAGTGCTACCCAAAGTCAGAGAAGCAAGCGAGTACACTGAACACACAGATCAGAGCAATCGTGATTGACAGTAATTTTCACCATGGCGGGCAAGATATAGATGCTATAGTGATCCTCCCTATGCCTATTCTTTTGTCGTGTCTAGTCCAAATCATGCCCGGGGTACCTTTCGAGAGCCATCACTGGGTGAAGTGTGTCAACATTGAGTGTGCATTAAGCATTAAGCGCCTTTAGGCCTAGGTTTTATGCGGACGGGATGTAAGCGCCTCACTGGTAGCATTTGTTGCACGCACGTTACTCCTCAAGGACCTTCCGACTTCCAATCTCTTCCTCTGCTAACAATTCCTTTTCAATGTCTCAAACTAATAATCAAGATCCTGAGACGGGAAATGTTGCAGGTATCTTATCCCCTAGCTCGCCCTCAATTTGCCCTCGCCAAATCACTCACCCATACAGCAGATCGCCATCTCAACCGGCCTGTCCCAGGACCAACTCAGCTATCACAGGGAGAGTCCAACTTCGGTGATAGCTCAGGGCCTCTTTTCACCTTGTATTCGGAAATTGCAGAGGAAGAAGATAATAGGATGGCTGAACGCTGGCAAAAGGACGCTGAAGGAATTATCATCTTCGTGCGTCCTGAGGTCCCCTTCCATACCATCGCGTACTGATTTGGAGCAGAACGGTCTATTCTCCGCGGTTGTCGCCACACTCGTCTCTATATCTGTCCAAGACCTCCGGCCCAACTCGCAGGATATTTCTGCATTCTATCTTGGGAAAATGTATCAAATTCAAGCCGACCCTAATGTATCTCGTCCCTCCACCTCTTCTGCTGTGGCTCAACCCCCTGCTTTCTCTCCACCGACATATGCTGTCTGGGTTAACACACTGTGGTTCTTGAGCTTGGTAATTAGCCTTACATGCGCGATGCTGGCGACATCCGTGCAGCAGTGGGCGCGGCGATATCTCAGGATAACTCAACCAGCACGATGTAGCCCACATAAGCGGGCGCGCGTGCGGGCATTCTTCGCGAATGGTGTGGACAAATTTCGAGCTGGCTGGGCGGTCGAAGCATTGCCCGCCTTGGTTCATCTCTCCCTATTCATCTTCTTCGCCGGCCTCGTCATCTATCTGTGTAATATCAACCACACTGTCTTTGGCGCGGTTGTTTGTTGGGTGGGACTTCTGTTTGCGGCATACATGTGTATCACGTTGATGCCAAGTTTTTGGCACGACAGCCCATATAATTCGCCCCTTTCCTCGACAGCTTGGTTTCTTTGTACCGCCATACTATGGACCGTCAATCTTGTTCTGAACATATTAATTATCCCCTTCGGCCAAGAGATCTTGGAACGATATGGATCTTCGGTGTGCCAATTTCTGGATTGGTTCATGGAAGGCGTGGAAGGGGAAGCCGAAGGTGCTTCGAGACGATCACCGGTCGATGGGCGTATCGTGGAGTGGATAGTGGACGCTCTGAGCGAGGACGACGCATTAGAAAAGTTTTTTGAAGCTATTCCCGGCTTCTACAAATCAAACAAGGTCAGGTTACTCCAACGGGGTCCCCCTGGAGAGGCACAGCAGAAGATCTTGTTTCGATTGCATGTATTCCTGAGGAGCACCCTGTCATCGACTTCAGTCTCCGAATCGGTCAAAATCCGTCGGCTTGCTGTTTGTCTCAACGCCGCTGGTGAGGTAGACGCCCCCAACGGAGTTAGCAACATATTGGACAGAATTCTCTATGAGAATTGGCGAGGGATCCCCCATTCCATCGAGATTGGGGATTTTCTGAGATCCTGGGGAAAAACATGCGATGCACAGCTCACCTTGGGAGTGCGAGTCATAACTGCGCTCATTATTGCAAATGCGCGGGATCGTAATGACCGTTGGATCGCGCTCGCAATGGACCACTTGGGTGTTTCAGAAGATGTCTTTCAGGGTTATCTCGCACGCGGTGATAGCGTGCTGCTCGCCAGCCTGATCCTCATCACTCGGCTGTTCTCGCGCGCTGATCGGCTGCCGTTGTCATTCTATGCCCTTCAAGTACTTTGCAAATTTGACATACGTGATACCCTTCCTAGGCTGCAGCACGAATTCTGTGCCCTGTGGAATGAAATGGTTCTAGAAGCCCAGAACAACGGCCCAGCTGGCGGTCCTGTGTTTATTCTCGCAATGATTCGCCAGCTTTACATTGCTTTACATCGGGGTACCGACGCTGCCCCCACCGCGTTCTCCGACTCCACCGATGTCCTCGACGATATCCTGGACAAACCATCGTCGTATCCGTTGTGCAACATCGCTGGTCATCGCCCAGACTCAGCACTTCATGTTCACGACTTTTTAGTTGAGGAAAAGTCCACTCGCTGTCCCACTAACGCGCCCATCACGGTCCGGCATTGTGACTCTGTCCAGGCACCCATCGCCCCTTGCTCCTTGCAGGCGTCTCATCCAGATGATCATACACCATATCCACCAGACGAGCCATCACACGCATCACGAGTCATCGTGTCTTCTGACCCAACTCAAGTGGTCCTGCACAATCCCGCCACCGCCTTTGAATTTGTAGCAACCACCTTACCACGAATCACAGTTAATCACCCCGTCATCTCATCGACGGCGACCTTTGATCCTCACACCACTGCAGCAACGACATCCATGCCCCAACCAATCATCCCTTCCTCATCTAGGATTATTGCCCCGCGACACACTGGCAGCGCAGGTCACCTTCCTCTCTCTCCTTCTATCATGCCTGCAGCGTCATTTTCATCTTCCCCATTCCCGCCTCCAAGCAACACCCTTCCTGTGAATACACAGTCACTCCCGACCTCCTCGCCTTCCCAGTCTAGTCAATGCCACCCAGCCAGAGATTTTCTGCCCCCTAACTCAGGTACATTCTTCTCATGTCTCGATAGTATTCCTCCATTTCTGATTTTATCATTGCATCGAATTTAGAGACACTTGATGAACTCGATAACTCCTACAGTCTAAACAACCCTATTCCCATGGGTGCCCCTCGTTATCGACATCAACCGACGTAATCTATTTCTGACACGACACAGATCTTTCATCTCGTTTCTTTGATGTAGAACCTTATTCTCGCTACTCGTTCTTTCGTTGTAGAGGTGGATTTTGCGCGATTTTGATGCCCATGCTTGATATGCCAGTTTTTTTAATATCCGTGCAGCCTCTCATGTGTTTGTTTTGCGACCCTCTCCTGTAATGTTTGTGACATGCCGCGCTTGCTCCACCTTCCCTTTCCTCCCAGCCATCTCCAACATGATTACTTATGATATTTTTGACATGGTCGTCTTTTGTTGCTTACTGTACTAGTTTCTCCTTTTTTCGCGAATCAGGATATGTTTGCAAAGATCTAACTTTTTGTTCGTTCATACTCCCAAATATGCGATCCAGAAGCCAGGGCAGCGATGGGAAAATTAAAAATCTTGAACTCGGAGGCGGTCGGAGCATTTGTGATCGAGAGAGTGTTAATTTTCAGCATAATCAAGAACTCGAAGACATGTCGATCGTCATGGCGATCCTTCTTTACCTACAGTAGGTCCAATCCACTCTTCGCACGGAAGCGAGTCATGGCTGAGAGATTTGTATCATGCCGGGTTTGTCACTAGTCGGCTTCGATTGATATTCATTCTTCCTGGCGCGGCGGGCCAGCCATAAATGATGAGTACGTACGATGAGTTGGCGCGGGAGTATGTGGATCTTCCCCAGGTGGTCAC
This sequence comes from Russula compacta, assembly GCA_022376555.1. Taxonomy (NCBI): domain Eukaryota; kingdom Fungi; phylum Basidiomycota; class Agaricomycetes; order Russulales; family Russulaceae; genus Russula; species Russula compacta. The sequence continues at coordinate 89,517 of WTXH01000053.1, read as the reverse complement.
GCGATCACGGCTCATTCACGCGATGAAGGACTCAAAACAGGAAAACACTTCTCCTTGGATATACCGCTCCCTTCAATCTTTCCCTGAACTCGAACAGCCCAATGGTCACCTCCACTCTGCTGACAATGGACTCTCCTCCCTGCTCTGCTCATGGGACTTTTAAGACTCCTTCTCAAGTGTCTGGCCTTGCTTGTTGCATTCAAAGCATTGTCCTTCTTTCCTGGCTTTCTCCTTCTCCAGGTTGGTGATAGCCTTTCAGATGATGTCTGTGTCCATAGGGACAGGTCTGTTACAGTTCTGGGTGTTACAATTCTGGGTGGAGGGGTTGGGACATCCTTGGGTATTGGACTGTCCAGTCTTGGTCCATATGGGCCATTTAGAAGGTCCTTGGGTTTGTTTTCCCAATAGGACATTCTTTCATCTGAATTTATTGTTCTCCTTTTGTAGAGTGTCAGTCCACCCATTCCAGTCTTGTGGCAGGTTGTCTCTGCTCATTACAGCTTTAGCTAATCCATGTGGAATGCCTTTGGCAAGAAGGTAGAGGGTCCCTTCTGCATCAAGGTTGTATCAGGATTTGTTGGCAAGGTTTCTGAAAGTGGCAAGGTAGGAATCAAGATCTCCAGCTGACATTCAGAGATTGAATAGGCTTTCTGTGGCTCTAGTCTTCTGGGTTGTGTCCATGAAAGTGATGAAGTGCAGCTGAAGAGGGTGTTCACACAGAGAAAGAACTCTGTAGGAGATGAGACGTCTTGCTCACTCCCAAGGGTGTATTTATAGTCCCTATGGTCTACATATGTCCATAAACCCTTAAGGGGTGAGTACAGGCATCCACTATATCGCATAATTACAATATTCTACATATGGACAAGTCTGATGAGTCCACACATACCCTGAGCCCTCAGAAGGGGTACACATAAGCGTAGAACCACACTAAAAGGTCCATATGTGACTGTAACTACCTGATCATAAAGACAGTAGGTAAAGTGTCAATCTGAAACAGTTCAATCATACAATAATTGGGTCAGATAACAAAAGAGAGTTCTTAGATTGGCCATAAGGGTGTAATCACATTGTTCTAGGGTATCATATGTATGTAGGTGTCCATGCAGTCCATGTGCCGACATGTGCTCACTAAGTCCATAATTGTCCTGGAGCATTAAGTGCCCCTTGTAATGTCCAGGCCAGTTCTACCAAACCCCTGAGCGTGAGACTGTCTGGTCCGGGCATAGCCACACAGACATTCCGTCTCAACATCCCCCTGTGATCCAACAATTATGGAGCACAAAGACCCATGTCAGGATTGAAGCGCAGAAGGAGGGTGCGTGAGAGTGACTTGGTGAAGCCGTCTGCAACCATTTCTTCCATAGGTGTATGTATTAGAGAAATTTGACCATCCTCTATGTACTCACAAATGACATGATGCTTAATGTCAATGTACTTGGATCGATGGCCGGTGACTGGGTTTAGCGCGAGGTCAACTCTGCCTTTGTTGTCACCATGCAGAGGGACAGGGTCCTCGATGGTGTACCCAAGTTCCTTCAAGAAACCTTGGTACCAGACAGCTTGGTTGGCCACATTGGCCAGGGCCATATACTCTGCCTCAGATGTGCTTTAGGTGATGGTCTTTTGTTTACAGGATGACCAGGAAATTGTGCCTTTAGCAAGCAAGAATACATAACCGGAAGTGGAATGACAATCCTCTGTATTGTCTCCCATAGAGGAGTCAGAGTAGCTGTGAAGGCCATCGCCATTGGCCCCATTGTAGCACATGCGCATGTCCTTAGTTCCCACTAGGTAGGATAGAACATATTGGGCGAGGTGTAGATGTTGTTTAGAGGGGTTTGCTGCATACTGGGCCATACATGATACAGCAAAGGAAATGTCCAGACGAGTGCCAATTTGTACATAAAGCAGGCTGCCTATGAGGCTTTGGTAGTGTTTAATCTCCGCAAGGGAGGCCTGTTCAGTATTTTTGACCAGGTGCATGTCTGCACCAGCCGGTAGTGGGGTATTATGTGGGTTCATGTCCAACATGCCAAAGTGTTCTAGTACATCATGTACATAACCAGACAGGTCGATCTCGATGTGGTTATATGACCTGTCGCAGGTGATTTGAATCCCCAGATAGGACTCTATTTCCCCAAGGTCTGACATTTTGTAACACTTCTGTAGATCTTCTTTTAAACACTTGATGGCTTCTAAAGAAGCACCCATAATAGTGATGTCATCAACATATAGAATGACGATCAATGGAGGTGAATCCTCCCCCTGTGATGAGGACATCACGTAAATGTAAACTCCGGCATCGGAGAACGTCCACTTAAAGCCGAGTTCCAAAAGGAATCCATGGAATTGCAAGTTCCATGTGTGGGAGGCTTGTTTGAGACCATAAATAGATTTTTTGAGCCTGCATACTTTATTCTCCTTTCCAGCGACAATGAAACCCAGTGGTTGCTCCATGTAAATCTCCTTGTCGAGCATGCCATTGAGAAATGCCGATTTGACATCCATCTGGTGTATGTGCCAGTCTTCTAGCGCAGCTAACGCTAGGAGGAGTCTGAGAGACTCAAAGCATGCGATGGGGGAGAAGGTTTTGTCATAATCTATACCAGGGATCTGCGTAAATCCCTTTACCACTAGCCGGGTGTGGAAGTGGCCATCGGCTTTCAACTTGAATACCCATTTCAATTTTACAGCTTTGTGGCCCACTGGGAGATCGACTAACTCTGATGTGTCATTTTTAGCTAAGGTGTCTATCTCGTATTGACAGGCCTTCTGCCACTCATTGGCATCTTTTGACTTTAGAGCCTTGGCATAAGTAACCAGGTCCCTTCCTACGTAAGCTGCGGCAAACAGTTCCGCATGCCCTAGCCACTGGGTGCCAGGCGCCTCAGCATTATCCTCATTAAAGTACCTTCAATTTGGTACAGGCACATGCGCTGATCACCTGGGAGTGATGAAGCGCTTGGCAAATCCCCCAGAATCATAGGATCCAGTGGAGATTCTTCCACTCACTTATAAGTTCGTGAAGCAGAAGGGCAGGGTGGTGGCATAGAAGGAGGAGGGCACTTAGCAATAGGGTAGAAGGGGGAAGAGTGCCTTGGGTGGGTGGTGTAGCGGGCTGCTCTACTTTGGGTTCAAGTAAGTTGTCAACCTGATCTTCATCCTCAGAAGAGGAAGTAGGTGATGCTGTGCGTGGGGGTAGTGGCAGTGCAGATGTGTTAGGTTCTGCATTTGCTGGAATGAATGGAATGGGAATAGGAGGAGGAGATGCAGTGAGCCCTTGGTGTGTCAAGGGCTTGGTCTCTTTGTCTATAGCGGGAAAGCTACTCTCATTGAATGTCACATCCCTTGACACTTGAACGGAGTGGGTATTTTTATCCCAGAGGCGGTATCCCTTACTACCGGCCTCATACCCAATAAAGACAATGGGCAGCACTTTCGCATCAAGCTTGCGTTGCTTGTCAGCTGGCACATGCATATATGCCTTGCATCTGAAGACGCAGAAGTATGAGATGTCCAGAACGTGACCAGCATTCCATTGCTCATGAGGGGTCTTCCACTCCAGTGAGCGGATGGGAGTGCAGTTGTAGATGTGAACCACAGTGCTTACAGCATGCTCCCAGAAGCCATTTGACAAGCCAGCTTAGTGAAGCATGGACATTGCCTTATCCATAATGGTGCGGTTGAACCGCTCAGCTTTTCCATTCTGCTGGGGTGTACCCGGCATTGTCAACTGGTGCTCTATACCCTTCTCATTCAGATAGGCTCGGACTGTAGCCCCTGTGTATTCACCACCTCTATCAGACCGTAGGATGTGTAGTTTTTTGGAGGTTTGGGTGGTAGCCCAATTAATATATTTTTTGAATGCATCCAGAAACTGGTCTTTTGTTTTTAGGAAATAGATGACTGCAAGGCTGGTGTAGTCGTTGATAAAGGTGGCCATATAGAAGGAGCCATGCAATGACTTGGTCTGCATAGGACCCGCTAAGTCTGAGTGAACAATTTCTAATATTTGGGTTGCCCTCTTAGAGGAGGATGGGAAGGGTTTGCGAGTGGATTTGCCTGTCTCGCAGCCATGGCATAGTGTAGGTATTGCCATGTCAACACCAGAGAAGTCCATGCCTTGCAAGGCAGAGGGACCATGCTCTTTTAGTGCGTGATGGGACATATGCCCCATGCGCTGATGCCAGGTGTGGAGTGTGGTAGACTCCTTTTGGTGCGTGTTCAGTGCCCCAGTGTCAGAATCAACCCAGAAGAGTTGACCTTCACGGTATCCTGAGGCCACAACTTTGTTTGCAACAATAATGTCGAAGCCACATGAGTGGAAAGGTATGGCAGCCCCTTTATCCAGAATGGATCCAAGTGATAGGATGTGATTTCCTACACCAGGCGCATAGATAGCATCTTTGAGGGTGATCCGTACTCCCTGTGGGCTTGTGAACACAGCAGTTCCCACACCTAACTGTGATATTATGGTACCCTGCTTATCACTGAGACGTATGGTCCCTTTGACTGATGTATAAGTGATGAAGTCAGAGCAGTGGGGAGTGATGTGGTGGGTGGCCCCACTGTCTATTAACCAACACAATTTACTTGCAGCGCACAAGGAAACACTGATGTCATTGACCTCCTCAATGGAGGCAGTTGTGTCTACAACATGACTATTTACAGCCTTGTTGCCGCTGCTGCTCTCCTGCTTCTTTTTGGCATCCACCTCATCCTTCTTATTCTTTCAGCAATTGGGCTTGATGTGCCCTTTCTTGTTGCAGTAATGGCAAACAAGATCGGCATGCTTCTCCTTTTTATTGGAGCTGCTTTTGCCTTTGCCTTTCCCCTTGATCAGGGTGATTGCATTGAGGGAGGTGGAACTGCCAGACCTATGACCTTCTTCATTCTGAATGTGGGCTATTATTTCACCCGGTTGAAGCAGTGTGGGGTTGCCGGCAGCAAGGATGGTGGAGGTCAAGACCTCGTAGGAGTCGGGAAGAGCGCGGAGTATGATAAAACAATATTGGTCCCATTGGCTGGCTTTTGTCCAGCCTAGCTTGAGTGAGTGCGATCCAGTCATTGAAGATGGTGGTGCTACCGGAGACTCCACCATAGAGTCTCTTGAGCTGATCCCACCTGTCTTTGAGTGTCAGGTAGGCGTTCTTGTTGGCAATCTGGGAGAAGACTCCTGCGGTCATGTAGAGACGGAAGTATGCCTTAAGTTGGCATTGTGTATTGTTCCACTCATCTACATCAGTGCCGGTGGGGCAGCTCTGGAAATGTAAGTGGTCTTCCACCTTGTAGATCATTAAGATTGCTTCGAAGTTGCCAGACCATTCCGACCACCTGGTACTGTCAAACTGTGGGAGCTTGACTCCCAATGGTATGGCGAAACTTGACTGGAATGCATTTGAAATGCGCATCATTATAGCTGGCTGTGAAAGGGGTGCATTGCCTGAGACTGTGTTGGTGGGAGTGTTGGGTCGAGAGGACATGTTGTGACTGTGCCAAGGAGCAGTCAGCACAAGTCCCTGCTAGCACACAGGTGCATAAGAGTGCTGCCTCCTGTCTGTGGTACTGTATGGCCAGAACACTATTGTGTCCTGCCTCTGCATGTGCTTCTATGTATGGTAGGTAGTGTGAAGTTTTTATAGTAGTTCTAGTACTGCTGAAGTGCTACCTGCAGCTCCAGGGGAGTCATGTCAGAGATGAGCAAGCAGCCACTTCCCTAGAGGACGCAGACGTGAAATGTCTGCTGCTCTAGTGGGTCCGTGGAGTCTCTGATTAATGCCTAGATGATTGGGTGCATGACTAAGTAGCTAGGGCATGGATATCCTGACTGTGGGGCGTCGCACCCCAGAGGCCGCAACAGGTACTTATGCCAGTCAGACCCGCATGCCTAGACTACTATGTGTCTACTTTATTTATGTAGCATGGCGCAGTTGTAACTAGGCCCAAGTGCTAGGGGTGTGACTAACCCCCGCCTTGTGATAGACCCAAAGCTGCTCCCACTGAAGGGTAGACAGCCAACCATTCACCAGGCCCATAGCCAGTCTGGGCTTCCCCAGACCTGCCTAAGCACATAAGGCGCTCTACACTAAGATATGGTATTGTGTAGTATAGTGCGCAATGCTAGAGGGGGTTTAGTGCATGTCACCTATGCCTAGGTCCGTTATGCACCTCACGCAAGGTCCTTAAGACCCCAGCACAGACCTAGCCAGGTTGCTTACCCCCATGGGCTCAGTGGATCCTGCTAGTCGGAGTATATGGTGAACAAAGACGTTTACTCACTGTTAGAGATGGTTGTGAGCAATAGAACTTTGTGTAGTGGTTGTAAGTTTAGAGCACAGGGCCCATAACCTGATGAAGTGCAGCTGAAGAGGGTGTTCACACAGAGAAAGAACTCTGTAGGAGATGAGACGTCTTGCTCACTCCCAAGGGTGTATTTATAGTCCCTATGGTCTACATATGTCCATAAACCCTTAAGGGGTGAGTACAGGCATCCACTATATCGCATAATTACAATATTCTACATATGGACAAGTCTGATGAGTCCACACATACCCTGAGCCCTCAGAAGGGGTACACATAAGCGTAGAACCACACTAAAAGGTCCATATGTGACTGTAACTACCTGATCATAAAGACAGTAGGTAAAGTGTCAATCTGAAACAGTTCAATCATACAATAATTGGGTCAGATAACAAAAGAGAGTTCTTAGATTGGCCATAAGGGTGTAATCACATTGTTCTAGGGTATCATATGTATGTAGGTGTCCATGCAGTCCATGTGCCGACATGTGCTCACTAAGTCCATAATTGTCCTGGAGCATTAAGTGCCCCTTGTAATGTCCGGGCCGGTTCTACTGAACCCCTGAGTGTGAGACTGTCCGGTCCGGGCATAGCCACACAGATGTTCTGTCTCAACAGAAAGTGGTGGAAAATGCTGATTCAAATTTGGCCCAGAGGACTTCATCAGTTCTAGGGACAGCTGGATGATTGGCATCTCCAGTGGTTCTTTTGTTAAGGGCTTTGATTTGTTTGTTGACCCAGTCTTCAACTTTGGGTCCTCTCATAAAAGAGAGTGCAAGGACCACCCATGAGAATGGTTGGTCCATGGTAGTATTTCCTCCATTAAGCATCCAATAGAGTTTGAAGTCTCGCAGGAAGGTGGCAGATGTGGAGTGATCTCCTGCAAATATGGAAGGAGGGTTTCCATTCCATTTGCCATTAGGCAGCAGTTGTTGTGCTTGTACTCCAGCTATTTGTGGTCCAGGAGGTGGTCCTCCTGCTGGTGGCTGTTGTGGTGGTGGTTGCTGGTGAGCCATGGGTGCTGCATGAATTATAATCTGGGGTGGTGGTTCTGGAGTGTCTGGCAGTAGTTGTTGAACTGCTAAGAGATTAAGCTGTTCATCTGCTTCTTGTGCAGGTGGGTCATCTAGTTGGACTGCTGCTATATGTAGATCGTCCCAATGAGGCTGAGGGGGTTCTTCATCATCAGGTGGTGGTCCTGAGTCTATTTGTTTGTGGGTGTCTGGAGTAACTTGGTGGTAGGTAGGAGGACTGGCTTCATCTCCTGTATGGGGTCTCTCTTGAGAGTCTGGAGTTCTAGCTGGTGCGTTGCCTTCTTCAGAGGATGAGTCTACTGCTGGCTGTGTATGTCACTGCCAAGGATGCTTGGTAGGGACAATAGACGCAATTCGAGTGGAAGAGCCAAGTCGTGTTAGGACTTGTGCTATAGTTGGTCTTATGAAAGAGATAGAGAGTTCCCGCCTATTGCAGTACATTGCAATGGCCACTCTGGCAGATGGAGAAGAGCACTTGTGATGTATTGACAAGAGACTCAACTTGCTAGTACATGGTGCAAGGAGTCAACTATTTATAGTAGAGGGTGGCCTAGGGCCCAAAGGGACAAGTGCCCAATGAGGTAGTGTCAGGATTTGGAAACAAGGGGAATGCTAGAAACGGTACAAAGGGAGCTGCGGAAAGGGGAACAAGGGGACAGCCAAAAAAAATCAGACCCATACAAGCTAGGGTTGCATGTGATAATAGTACAGGGACGCGAACACTTTTGCCCAGTTGCAGAACTTACATGGGCGCGGACAGTTGAATGTCCACCCAAGGCTGGTTACATCACCCCTTCGCTACATAGGACGTCCTCATCCTACCTTCTTCCATCCAGATCGTTGTGCGAGCTGTGGTGGGAATTGGTCGACTCCCACATGGTGGATCTTCTGTGCCACTCTGGCAGCGACGAGTCGGTCCTCGCATGCCTCCTTGCTTGCCATACTTGCTGCCAGGTTTGCCTCAGCCATTCTAAGCTCACTCTGAAGGGCCGCTGTCTCCTTGTTGAGGACTCAGTATCGGAGGATCTCTGCCAAGACACTCCAGTCATCAAGGGCGATGACAGCCTCATGGAGGGGGTGGAAGTCAGTGGAGTCCCCCCAAAGTCGTGCATGGAACCACACAGGTAGGGGTTCGAGGGGCTGTTCGTCAAGGTCGGGCTGCGCAAATAAGTCAATGATGCAAGCATCATGCTCGCCCCTGGCCTCTCCTGTGAGACCAGCCACCCTTCCGTCATCCAGCTGTTTGATAAAGCAGGCAGGCTGCTCTCCATTGTTTGGTGTGGGGATGGTGAAGTTTGGGAGCCTCCTGTTGTTCTCCTCAAAGCTGACGGGACATTTGAGAGGCTCACCAGTGATGGCATTGAGCTGTGCCTTGAGCTCGAGCCGCTCTCGGTTGGCCTGGTTGAGTTGCCCCTTGAACTGTCCCTCTGCCTGCTGGTAGTGCTTCTCTTGCTTCTGGATGGTGGTGAAGAGCCCCTCAACAAGGGTGCGAAGTTGGTTGGGTGTGAGGTGCTCGTTTCCCTCGATGATGGCTCTGACTGTGTGTGAAGATAGGGGCCCATCCCAGTGGGTGTTGGTCTTGAGGTCATGCATTGGGCCTGGGATGGCGATGGTGTGCATGGGGACAGGTCTGGCCACTGCAGGTCCTCTAGGCTTGGTCAAGGTGTGCGGTCCCTCTCCTCCAGCTCCAATTGGGTTGGGCGCCTCCTCTGCCTCGAACTGGCTGGGTAGTTGCCATTCTGTTGGCTGGGGGATAGGGAGTGGGGCTGGGGAGGACATGTTTGTGAGTGAGCTATTTTGTAATGAGGAGCGATGTTGTGTAAAGCCAGGGGTTTCTGCTTCCCTTTTATGCTGTTCAAGGGCTGGTGTCTGTGATATTCTTTCAGGAGATCCAGTGCATGTACCTGGTTGGCTGGCTCCCAGGTGTTATCACTTTCCAGATACCCCTGCCACTTTATGAGGTATTGGAGCATTCCAGATCGACCATGACGTCAGTGGTTTCTTATCTGCTCCACTTCATATTGTTCCTCTCCTGCTGTGAGGTCAGGTGGTGGTTGGGAGAAGTTGGGGCCGTGGGTAGTTGTTTCATGATATGGGGATAGAAGGGAGGCATGGAATACCAGGTGAATCTGCCATGAGAGTGGGATGTCTAGTTCGAACGCCACCGGAGATATTGTTTTTAGTATCCTGAAGGGGCCATATCATTTTGGGTTTAGTTTTGACCCTTGATGCAGGAGTTTCAAGTGGGTCGCTTCTAACTAAACACATTTCCGGGTTTGTATTATACTGGGGGCGCTTCGCCTGCCTTTTTGTTGATCATCTCGATTGCGTGCTTTCTGGCCCTTTCCATTGTTTCCACCCTTGTTTCTGCTGCCTCATTGCTAGTCTTCCATTTTTCTGCCGGACTCAGGGTTGGTTCGTGCCCTAAAAGTATTTGATTGGGCGATAGTCCGGTCATACTGTTCTTCCAATTGTTGTGTACTGCCATTGCTACTGGCAGCCATTTGCTCCAGTCTTCTGGTTGCCCCCCTGTCACTAGTCTCAGGTATTGTTCTACCCATTGGTTCTTGCGCTCGGTTAGCCCGTCTGTTTGTGGATGGAATGCGGTTGACAGGTTTTGTTGGATCCCTAATCGTCTTGTGAGCACTTTGCCAAAGTGCAATGTGAACCTTGGGTCTCTATCACTGATGATCTTCTTGGGTAGTCCATACCACGGGTAGACGTGAGTGAAGTACAGTTGAGCAATCCCTGGTCCCATTATCGTGGTTGAGCATGGTAGGAATAGTGCTGCTCGAGAGCAGCCGTGGTCCACGATCGTGAGGATGGCGTCCAGTCCTCTTCTTTGTGGTAGGCCTGTGATTAGATCCATGGCCACTGTATGAAATGGGGGTGTTTCTTCTTTAGTGGTGATGCGGTATAGTGGGGTAGGTCTTTGGTGCGTGATGATCTTTGCTTGTTGACATATGGCACACCCCTTGACATAGTCCGTGATCCACGCCTTCATTCCTGGCCACTAGTAGTTCTGTTGAACCTTTCTAAGGGTTTCGTCTTGTCCTGGGTGTCCAGCTGTTGGTATGTCGTGTGCTTGTCGGACAATTGCCCTTTTGACCTCCTTGACATTTGGTACGATTGTCCTCTCTTGGATTGTCTTTGCAGCTTGGATTTGGTGTGGAGGGAGAATGGTAATGTTCTTGTTGTCGTCTCCTCCCTGATCCTTGCCAGGCGGTCGGGATAATGCATCTGCTGCAGTATTTGTTTTCCCAGGGATGTATTCTAGGATGAAGTCATATTCTTGCAGATTGGCATGCCACCTTGCTGTGCGGCAATTGAGGTTTCTGGGGCTCTTCCAGTATTGGAGGTTGGCATGGTCAGTGTGAATGAGGAATGGCATTTTCATCCATCCCAGGTATGGTCTCCAGTGTGCCAGAGATTTCATGACAGCTAGCAGCTCTCTCTCGTAGATGTCATAGTTTCTCTCTGTGGGAGTGAATGTTGCTAAGTAGTATGCTACTGGATGAAGTATTGGCTTAGAGCGTTTGGTGAGGGTTGGAGTAAGGTGGTTTCCCTCCTGTGAGAGTATGGTGCCCATGCCATATGCTGATGCATTGACTTGGAGGACGAATTGTTTGTTGAGGTCAGGTTGTGCAAGGACTGGGCTGTCGCACATCCATGTCTTTAGCTCCTCGAATGCTTTTTGTTGTGGTTCCTCCCAGTGCCAGATGGTAGTTTTCTTTGTCAGCTTAAGTAGGGGTCAAGCTATCTTTGAATAGTTGGGGATGAAGTATCGATAATATCCAGTGAATCCAAGGAAGCTTTGTACTTCGGTTGGTGTTTTGGGAGGTGACCAGTCAGCTATTCCTTGTAGCTTCTTTGGGTGCATTTGTAGTCTTCCCTTCCCCACAATGACCCCTAGATATTCGATCTCGTCCTGTTTGAATTTGCACTTCTCCGGTTTCAAATATAGGTCGTGCTGCTGGAGCTTATCAAGGATTCGATGTACGTATCCCCGGTGACGGTGTTGATGTTCCTGTTCATTCTCATGTGGGTGTTTGGCTGTGTGAATTGCTAAGTCATCCATGTACACAGACAGCCATCCTTCTCTGACTTCCTCCCAGAAGATGGTGTTCATCATCATCTGGAATGTGGCTGGTGAGTTTGTTAGCCCGAAGAACATGACTGTGGGCTCGAATAGCCCTTCTGGGGTTAGGAATGCTGCTTTCCATTTGTCACCCTCCTTGATTCGGATATTGTTGTATCCCCATCTAATATCAAATTTGGTGAATAGTGTACATCCACTGAGGCGGTTGATAACTTGTGGGATAAGTGGGGATACATTTCTATTTCGCTTGGTCCATTTGTTAAGAGGGTGGTAGTCTTGGACAGGTCGCAATTTCCTGTCTTTTTTCTTTACAAAGAAGAAGTTTGTGGCGTATGGGGATTTGGATACCCTAATGGTTCCCCTCTTCAGATGTTCTTGGACGAACTTGTGGATTTCCCTCTTTTCTTCTTGATTAAGGGGTAGTAGTCGACCTGGGAGGGTCGCTGGTGCATTAGGCATGAGTTCGATCATGTGGTCCCATATCGTGAATTTTGGCAGCCTTTGGGATTTGGCCTTGCTAAAGACCTTGCTGTGCTGTTTGTATTCCTCTGGGATGGCTGCTTTGTCTGCGTCGGTGGTAGTTCCTATGGTTGCCCACCCAACATAGTATGGTTCTTCCCTTTTCTTTGCCAGCCAGGGAACGTTTTTGGTCCTTGGCACATAGGTGGCCTTTCCTGCATTGGGTGCCAACAAGACGATGGGTAGATGTGACATATTGATCCAACCCCTGCCCCAGTCAATCTTTGGTTGGACGGCCACAAACCATGGGTATCCTAGGATGGCTTTATGTTCTCCTAGTTCAGTGAGGAAGAATCGGAAACATGTCTGCTTGTTCCCTGTTTTTAGGTGTAAGTCTGTGTAGTACTGCAGGGCTCCGCTCTTGTTTTGTGTTCCATCCACATTGAACAGTGGCCTAGCTTGGGGGAGTCGTTTGATTGGTAGTCTAAGCCATTTGACATAGCTTAGGTTCATGAAGTTTTTGGTGGCTCCTGAGTCCAGCAGGGCTGTCCCTTTGGCTCTTTTCACGATAGATCATGTGTAGAATCGTACTGTCATTGATTTCCTTGCCGATAGGTACACATTATTGCTATTACTCCGCCTGACCAGTGCTGACTTGATCAGGCAGAGGGAAAATCCTCTGTGACTCCCATTTCTTTTGCCAGCCTCTCCTGGTCTTGAGGGGTCATTCATTCCAGATGGGCTCGAGTAGTGGCTATGAGGTCTTCCACGGGGACCTTGGCCATTTTGTAGTCCTCTTCTTCTAGGTCGATGAGGTTCACCTGTTTGTTGTAATTCTGAGGATGACTCCTCCTTTGTGGGCAGTTACGCATGAAGTGCCCTACCTGTCCACAATTGAAACAGGTGTTGTTGTTGGTGTTTACTACTCGTCCTTGAGTTGGTCATCCTCCTCTTTGTGGTCTCCAGTTGCCTCTGCCCCTCCAGTTGTTTGGGGCACAGTTTCACCCCAGGTCCATTGGTACTGGGGTGTTATTCATGGATGGTGGCGCATTGGATGAGTTAAATGAGGGTGGTCTTCCTTGGTTATTGCGCCAGTTTCCTTGGTTGCCTTGGCTGAAGAATGGTTGTCATGGTTGTTGGTGGACCCTTTGGAATGCGTTACCCCCTCCTTGGTTCCTCTTGAGTATTCCTTTGATGACGGCCTGTCCCTGGCTCAGCTGCTTTCCTCGATCCTTCAGATCTTGGTAGTTTTGCAGGACTGGTGGTTTCAAGATGTCTTGTAGAAGGGATTCTGGTAGTCCTCGTAGAAACATGTTGTAGGTTTCTTCATTTCCTTGCGTATATCCCGCCTTCCTTGCTAGTCCTTCGAATTTGGCAACATATTTGTCGAATTTGTTCCCTTGCATTTGGCATTCCATTAACTCATTCCTGGCCCTCTGCGGTGCTTGGGTATCCTGGAATTGCTGTTGGAACTCCATTAGGAATTGATCCCATAGTGCTGGGATGTTATCTTGGGGTAGGACCAGGTTGTCGAGCCAGGTTCCTATGTCTCTGACCCATTGTGCGGCTTCTTCTCCTTTAATGAGGGTGAGGGTGAACGCAACCTTTTTGTATGGTGAATTGAACCCTGCTACGTCTGCATTGAGACAAAGGTATGCTTTTACTTCATCAATGAAGTCATCAGCTTTTGTCCAATCTCCATAAAATAGTTGGGGCAGTCCCCCCATTGTTTTTACATCGGCTGCTGGGGCTATCGGCTGTTGAGGGATGCTGGGTTGTCCCTGTCCTCCTGGTCCTCCAGGTTCTCCTGGCCCTCCTGGCCCTCCTGGTCCTCCAGGTCCTCCAGGTTGCCTTCACAGGGCTTTTTGTAGGGAGGCCTGTAGGTTCTGTGGGGTTGTTATGTTAGGCTGAGTGGGCTGGCCGCTACTGGTTGCGACTGCCGTGGCTACTTGCATACTTGTTTGGGTTGACATAGTTTGGGAGATACTGGGGAGGCTGATTCCTGTTGGCAGGGTGTCTATGGGTAGACTCTTGTGAGGCATGAGTGGTCTGATGGGGAATGGGTTGATTGGTTGAGGTGGTGCCTCCCTTAGATCCTCGTCTATGGGGGTGAGGCAGATCTGTTGATTGATGGTAGTGTCTTCTTCGACTTCTTCAGTTGACGTTCTTTCTCTTCCTGATGAAGCTTCTTCCTCTTCGTCTGATGCCTCTGATTGGCTTTCTTCTGGGGTGGTTCCTGAGTCATATTCGGCTAGCTGGGGAATGTACCTTCCTATGGTGTATGTCTGGCTGAGCTGGCTCCACTGGACTTCTCTCCACTGGCCTTGGTATCAGCACACTTGTCTCTTGTGGTTGATCTTTCCATCTCCAGCAATGAGCACCAAGATCGGGTGTCCTTTGGTGTTTAAGACGTGGTTTGCCTCTAGTCGTCGAACTCTTTGGTTGGCATGTCCTTTTGCAATGTCTCCTGGGTGGAGGGTTCCTCCTATATATGAGCTACTGGCCATGGTGTAAGAAAGTTGAGTCTAATGTCACCACCAAGGATGCTTGGTAGGGACAATAGATGCAATTCGAGTGGAAGAGCCAAGTCGTGTTAGGACTTGCACTATAGTTGGTCTTATGAAAGAGATAGAGAGTTCCCGCCTATTGCAGTACGTCGCAATGGCCACTCTGGCAGATGGAGAAGAGCACTTGTGATGTATTGACAAGAGACTCAACTTGCTAGTACATGGTGCAAGGAGTTGACTATTTATAGTAGAGGGTGGCCTAGGGCCCAAAGGGGACAAGTGCCCAACGAGGTAGTGTTGGGATTTGGAAACAAGGGGAATGCTAGAAACGGTACAAAGGGAGCCATGGAAAGGGGAACAAGGGGACAGCCAAAAAAAATCAGACCCATACAAGCTAGGGTTGCATGTGATAATAGTACAGGGATGCGAACACTTTTGCCCAGTTGCAGAACTTACATGGGTGCAGACAGTTGAATGTCCACCCAAGGCTGGTTATAGTGTATCTCTTGGAGAGTGAAGATCTGTAGATCTTTGTGATGTTGATGCTTCCAGCTGGGGGGGTAGGATCACTGGTGCATAAGGTGATTGAGGTGGTTCATAATCTGGATGGTACAGTTCATGGATAAAGGGATATCCTGTTCCAAGGGCATGTGGAGTGAGTCAATCTCCTGGATAGACCCAATATGTCACCAGCATAGACTGTGACTGTGGCAGTTGGATTTCAGCTTTAAGTGGGACGTCTGCACTGCTAGCAGAAAGTAGAAAATACGCCACAAGTCTCCCCCTGGGGTGACAACAAAGGTCACAAAAGCCTGTATACTCCTAGTCAAGGACTAGACAGGGACAGGACAAGAGACTTGACTTAGAGAGCCCTTGCCTGAGTGCCTAATGCGCTTATATACATGATAGGCCTAAGGCCTAGGTCCTAGTCTGAATTAGTACAGTACAGTAATCATACAGTAAGCATAGTATAGTAAGCTGAGCAATCCACTCACCAAGCAGTAATCTAAAGATAGTGCACTTACTAAGGCACTGACTGATACCTTAGCAATACTAAGAAGCTTCCCAAGCTTCTACTCATCACTTCTGACTAACCATTAGTCAAGCACAGTCATAGTGCTTACTCAAGTGTCCTAGCTTTGTCATCCTGTCTTGCAGGCATCCTACTAAGCATTGTCCATGTCGTATTGTGTGTACTGGCCTGAATGGCATAACTGGGCCATGCTTCCAAATCCTGTCTCAAACGTCCATGAGCCATACTTACCTTCTTGAGTCCTAATGATCTGCCCTCCAGAGTCTCACCAGACTCTATCCTTGGGCCCTAACACCTCAATCTGCCCTCAAGGGACTCACCAGTCCCAATCCTTGGGCATTTCTGACCCTCACAGGATGTCCCTGCAGTTCTCTAGCTTACCAGCTAGCCATGCTGTGACACAATATGCTTGATGTTCAAAGGTCAGGGCAAACCAGAATCCTTCAAAGAATTCTAGTGGGACATTGATGGGTGGTCTGTGTTCTTCAGGTAGGTCTTCCCATCTGGGATCTGGTAGGGTGATGTAATAGCCTAGATGTGGTGGTTGGTTGACCCAAAAGATGGGTGATCCTGTGATATGGTTCAGGAGGTTGGGAAGTAGTCTTTGCTGGACTCTTCTTTGGTTAGTGGGTGGTTCTTCTGGCCCGGCGTATGGTAGGGCTCTGTCAATGTGCGAAGCCATGGTAAGCTTGGTCTGGTGTCACACCTAGGATAGGCATGTTGGGATTCTTCAGTGCAGTCTTTAGCTGTCTTGCTAATTGTTTCAGCCTTCCTTGGCCAAGAAGGTTTCTGTTGATGGTGATGGTCATCTGCTGTGGGAGTCAGCCTACTTCAGGCTTAAAGCGGAAGGTGTAGTGATGATGGTGAGCAGTGGTGCTCAGGAGGGATAGGAGTGGGAGTAGGAGATTGGTGATGAGGACAATGTGGTAAAAGAGATGGGTTATGTCTCTCTATACTGGTGTTTGAGCAGTGGTCTAACAACTGAGATGTGGATGAAGGATTGCCTCACAATCCTGAGTGACTTGGTTTGGTTTCTGGAGTGAAGAATCCATGCAGTGGATTTCTGAGCAACTAGTTCTGTTTGGCCTAAGTCCATCTAGGCCTGAACCAAAAGGTTCCAGTTTGAATTGCTTTCAAGAAAGCTGTGTATTGAATGCACTTTCTAATGCACATTACCCAGTTGGCTTTTGCAACTGTGGTCTGTGTCTTTCTAAGGATTGGGTCTAAGGTTGTGGTCCCTTGACTGAATGTTCTTCTGAGTTGCTCCTTGTTCTGAGCTGACTTATTGATTTTGAATATCAATGAGGACTCCATGTTACTAAACTGGTTGTGTCCTTTAATCCAGTTACTCTCAGTGACAGCCGATCTGGCTTTGATCTCTTCAGAGATGAGAGTGGTAAATGAGTTGAGTGGAATGATTGCTCTTAGGGTAGGGAGGCACTCCCTTCTGACTGTCTGAGGCTTTAAAGTCCTGTATTGCACAGAAAACCAAGCTTAAGGCTGGTCCTCAGAACTTGGGGCCTTTATATACTACTGGAAAACAAGGCTGTGCTAGCTGTGCATTGCTGTGCTTCTGGATGTTGCACATGCGCAGTATCCGCAGTAAATCGTACAGTAATCTGCAGTGAGGTAGAAAGGGAGGTGACGTGTCCATTAAGGGACTGCACCACAGCAGGTACATAGTGAGAAATGGGGCATGTATCAAGTAGAAAGAAGGGTACTAAGAGAAAGGAAAGAAATTGTATAGGTAAGTACTTGTACTTGTATTGCAAGCCCTTACCAGCGATCATCAGGCCATGACAGTGTCCCTCAATAAAGTTGCTCCTGTCAAAAACAAGAGCAATAAGCCCAAATACAAATGCTTCTCCTTCACCTCCACATCCTTTTCTTTTTCTGGCATTCATTAGTCTTATGCCCAGCTTTCTGACAATAAAAGCTGAAAAAGCAGTGCAGGTGCAGACTACTAGTAAAGCAGTCAATGCACACATAGTCCTGAGTACTGCTACCATTACTGAAGTGTCAGATGAGGCTAGCGATAATGAAATACAGGTTTCCCTTTATGCAGCAGTGCAATCCCAGTGGATTGTGGACTCCAGAGCCATGCATCACATCAGTCCCTATCATCTGGACTTTGCATCTTGGACCCCAACTAAAGGCTCTGTCAGCCTTGGTGGTCATGCTGTATTGAAACAGATTGGCTCTGGATCAGTGGTTACTTACCCCACTGGAGGGGATTGCAGTGTCTGGCTCACCCTGCAAGATGTCATGCATGTCCCAGATGCAGAATCATGCTACTTCTCAGTGAGTGCAGTCCTCCAGAAGGGTGGCAAAGTCATTTTTGAGGGCACTGGTTTTAACATATTCATCCATGGGTGGAAAGTTATCTAGGTAAATACTAAATGATAAGATTGTTATCACACATCTGAATGCTATTTACCTAGTGTTATCTTATCTCAGTCTTTGCTACACTTCAACACTGAGTAGGTTTCATATGCTTGCTCTTGTTGTGACAAATCTCCATAGTAAATGATTCCAAACACACTTCCATCTTGCATGCACTGGGACTGTTAAAGTTAGCTGTGTATCTGTGAAGAGTATGTATTGTCACGCTGGACTGAGCATGGCTGGTCTGTCAATGTTTCTGTCTGGCAACCTGCTTGGCTGCTTGTTCTCTCTGTCTGGTAGTTAGTTCATCTGGTCTATCCCTCTGCTGTAGGATATTGATAATGTCTGTGTCTATGACCATTGTCTTGGTTGTCTTCTGTGGAGTTCTAACACCTTATTGTGGTGGACAATTGGGATGCTTATGCTTACTAATATTCTGTCCATATATGTATGTATTTCTCATGGTCCAGCCAGAGTCATCATCACTTCCCCCACCCTACTTTACACACCCTCTATTACACTCTTGCCACTCCAGACTGCTGTTGTGTTGCCTCGGCTACTTACTAAGGCACTTACACTAATCTGCCAACAGTTTTTGTGGCCTTACTGCTGCTGAAACATGTCAATCACTGCGGAAACTCCACTTAAATAGTCATGTATAAATATGCTCATAGAACAGAACCAAAGCCTTAAGCTTGGTCTCTTGTGAATCCTAGACATTCTCAGAGCAATCGTCCAAGTGATCCAAAGCTTCACAGCCCCTTTCCCCTCCCACTTGCACCTAGAACATACCCTAGGGTCTGCTAAGTGACTTAGTGACACGTTTCACTTAATCTACCATATATAGTAAACCAAGTCCCAATTGGGAACTCTTCAAACTCCAACACATACGATAAGCACTCAGAAAGGCATTGCCTTTCTTTGCTTCAGACAGACGAAGGTCACTGAGTAATGGACCTCTCAGTGCTCTATACCCCCCACCCCATCTGCATCAGAAACCAGCAGGAAGGAGCAGCTCCTTCCATTCACGACCTTAGTGGCACACCAATGAACTAAGTGCAATACAAGGCATATCAGCACTCCAGACATCCCTTCCTTTGGATATGTGTCTTAAGTATCCAAATCGACTCCTTCACATCTAGATCCCCTTCCTCCTTCAGGAGATAGAGGACAACAGCAGCCAGCACTGCCACTACCAAAAGCCATTCTAACAAGGCATTAGAACTCCACAGAAGACAACCAAGATGACAGTCACCGATGCAGATATTATCCTATACATACAGCAGAGGGACAGAGACAGGCTAGATGACCTAACCCCAGACAAAGAGAACGAGCAGCCAAGGAGGCTGCCAGACAGAAACATTGACAGATCTGCTATGCTCAGTCCAGTGTGACACACCTTGTTAGAATGGCAGTGGGTAGTGGCAGTGCTGGCTGTATTTGTCCTCAGTTTCCTTGAAGGAGGAAGTGTCATGCTCAGGGTAGGCATGTCAGGGTTCTTCAATATGATCCTAATGGTCTTTGCTAATTGTTTCAGCCTTCCTTGTCCAAGAAGGTTTCTGTTGACAGTGATGGTCATCTGCTGCAGGAGTCAGCCTACTTCAGGCTTAAAGTGGAAGGTGTAGTGATGGTGAGCAGTGGTGCTTAGGAGGGATAGGAGTAGGAGGTTGATGATGGGGAGGACAATGCAGTGAAGGACAAGGGAGAGGAAGAGACAGGTTATGTCTCTCTGTACTGGTGTTTGAGCAGTGGTCTAACAGCTGAGATATGGATGAAGGATTGCCTTGCAATCCTGAGTGACTTGGTTCAGTTTCTGGAGTGAAGAATCCACACAGTGGATTCTGAGCAACTGGTTTCATTTGGCCTAAGTCCATCTAGGCTTGAACCAAAAGGTTCTGGTTCAAATTGCTTTCAGGAAGCTGTGTATTGGACATGCTTTCTAATGTGTGCAACCCAGTTGGCTTTTGCAACTGTGGTCTGTGTCTTTCTAAGGATCAGGTCTAAGGGCATCATCCCTTGACTGAATGTTCTTCTGAGTTGCTCCTTGTTCTGAGCTGACTTGTTGGTCTGAAATATCAATGACAACTCTGCATCTTCATTCAGTCTGCATCCTTCAATAAGGGTGGTATTAATTTGGTTACTCTCAGTGACAGCCATCTTAGCTTTAATCTCTTTAGAGATGAGAGTGGCAAATGAGTTGAGTGGAATGATTGCTCTTAGACTAGGGAGGTGCTCCCTTCTGTGAGGCTTTAAAGTCCTGCATTGAACAGAAGACCAAGCTTAAGGCTGGTCCTCAGAACTTGGGGCCTTTATATACTGGAGAGTACTACTGCACATTGCTGTGCTTCTGCTGTGTTCTGCAGTCTTTGCTGTGGACTGTGCAGTGCAGTATAGTACAGTGATAACCATCAGGAAGTAATCGTGGGAACATAATGTGGGGTGGGAAGTAGTTACTAAATATAGTAATGGTACCCAGTCCCTAAGCATGGTGTTACAATGACTAGATAAGATTGATCACTGATACATGATTGGTTTGGGTACCAGGTACTGGTACCCTATATATAATATTAGTATATATAGAGGGGTAAGTCCGAAAAAGGAAGTGGGTCTTAGGTCATGTGACAGGAAGGGGATTAGATGTGAAGGAGTTGATTTGGATACTTAAGAAGTATATCATCTAGTTGATGCTAAGGAAGTGATGTCTGGAGTGCTGATATGCCTTGTATCACACTTAGTTTGTTGTTATGCCACTAAGGTCATGAATGGAAGGAGCTGCTCCTTGGTACTGGGTTGCTAGTGCAGAGGGGTGGTTCTATAGAGCACTGAGAGGTCTGTTACTCAGTGAGCTTTGTCTGTCTGAAAGTGAAGAAAGGCAACACCTTTCTGAGTACTTAACATATGTGTCAGAGTTTGAAGAGTTCCCAATCGGGACTTGGTTTACTATATATGGTAGATTAAGTGAAATGCATCACTAAGTCACTTAGCAGACCCTAGGGTACATTCTAGGGTGCAAGTGGAAAGGGGAAAGAGGCTTTGAAGCTTTGGATCACTCGGAGGATTGCTCTGAGAATGTCTAGGATTCACAAGAGACCAAGCTTAAGGCTTTGGTCCTGTTCTATGAGCATGTTTATACATGGCTATTTAAGTGGAGTTTCTGGCAGCAATTGATGTGTTTCAGCAGCAATAAGGCCACAAAAACTGTCGGCAGATTAGTGTAAGTACTTTAGTAAGTAGCCAAGGCAACACAACAGCAGTCTGGGGCAGCAAGAGCATAATAGAGGGTGTGTAAGGTAGGGTGGGGGAGGTGATGACAATGCTGGCCAGACCATGAGAAATATGTACATATATGGACAAAAGATTAGTAAGCATAAGCATCCCAGCTGTCCACCATAACATGTATTGCCTTGAGGGCATCCTGTCTGGTTGGATGCAGATCAATGGCAATGTCATCATCAATATCCACATTCTTACATGCATTGGAATCATCCATAACCGCCTGATAGATCTCAACATCCAACATCTGCATTAAGATCTGTGATTCACCAGCTGGTTTAAGAAGTGAATCAATATCCATTCTGTTTATTGCTTGAAGCACTCCTTTGGCGACCAAGTTATTGAGCCTGGTCTTGATTTGGTTCTCAGGACAGGTGATAAGATTGATCTGAGAAACTGCATCAATCTGAGAACCTGCATCATTGAGCAGATCAGCAATCGGAAGCATGGGCAGGGGCATCGATAAGGAATCCATGGGCTGCTTGGGCAGAATTCCTGCCTTATGCCAACAATTCTGGATGGTTGTTGCATTAACATTGTCCCATGCTCAAGCTGTGAGCCACATTGCATCCAACTGATCAATATTGTAGATGTGTCTGGGGGTAACTCCTGAGTCGTAGAGAGTAATCAATCACTGGATGAACTTGGCATGATAATGAGCTTTAAAACACTGTATTATTCCTTGATCATTAGGTTGAACATGGGATATGAGATTGGGCTGGAAGTTCCCAACATGGATGGCCTGAAGGCCATTGGGAACAATGTGACCTAAGAAATTATCTTGAAGGAGGATGATCTTGCATCCATTGGCTTGAAGCTCTTGATCCCATTGTTAGATCCAGTCTTGATAGAGCTGCATGGTCATCCACACCTTCACATTGTGTCAATAGTAGAATCTAAGGTGTGCACCTGTCTTCTTGTTGAATGCTTGTGGATGCACAGCCCTACCAATGATCAACAGTGGACACTTATCTGATCCAGTGGCATTTGTGGTGAGTAGATATGTTAATCAGGCTTTTTGGCCCTTGACTCCTGAATGCTTGCAATCTGACAGGCCTTGATCTGGTACCAGTCTAATTGATGCACACACATACATTGTGTGATGAAATCAGATTAGATATCAAGTTAGATTATCACAATATCCAGATAATGTACCCCCAAAAGAATCCAGTTTCATCTGTATTATAGATATTGTGCAGATCATACCCATCCTCCAGTGCATTTCTTATCAGATCTTGTATTCAATTCCTTTCATCCTCCACCATCTGATGAAGCCACTTCACCATGTTGTGTGGTCTGTGTCAAGCTGCTTCATATCTTGAGGCTCTTCAACCAGCCATTGCTTAGTTTTAGCCTGTCTTCTGAGGAAACACCAACCAGATCTGCAAACTGGTTCCATTTATGGCAAAGAACATCCCCTGTAAGAAGGATCCCATCACTCATCACATTTGAGATCCATAAGTTCATCATCTGTGAGATATAGGGATGCTCAGTCTGTCGAAAACACTTGGCTGCCCGCTCATTGTGTTTGCCTCCCTTTTCCCACTGCCTGCACCATTTAGGCTCATCTTTGACCCAAGATGAAACCAATGGTTGTTTGATTTGCAGTTTTGGATAGATGTGTGCAAAATGCTGTGCTGTAGCTGTCTGGTTTTTGCCATTTTTATGGTACCAGTCAAGGATCTGAATTTGTTGTTGTAATGTAGTGTTCTCTCTTTTGTTAAAGACAGGAGTCTGAGGAACAGATTTATTTGGGCCTACACAATGCTGCATGTCAGTGAGTAGGGCTGCACACTGTGCCATACACCCACAGCTGTACAGTACCGTATCACGGCCATGGCACCTGTACTGTCAAGCATCCTGAGTGCAGTGTTGATGGTATGGTTATGGTATGGTTCGATGCCATAAAATACCATATTTGTACAGCTGTATATGGTATGTACAGAAAGCAATGCCATATTGGAGCATAAGCAACTTGCCTGTTTTGTCTTTGTCTCTTTTCATTGCCATTCTCACCTTGTGCCCATTGTTACCCTCGCCCCTCATCCACCATCTCCATTTCCTGCATTCCTCCCTTCAACCACTGGCACAAGATGGTTGTGAGCAAATCACCATGTCATGGTGGACTATTGGGATGCTTACGCTTACTAATATTCTTGCCTTATACGTACATATTTCCCACAGTCCAGCTGGAGTTGTCACCACTTCCCCCTCCTTACCTTACACTACCACTATTACACTCCTGCCGATCCCTTCTGCTGTTGTGTTGCCTTGGCTTGTTACTAAACTACTTACACTAATATGCCGACGGTTTTCGTGGCCTTACTGCCGCTGAAACATGTCAGACGCTGCCAAAGACTCCGCCTAAATAGTTATGTATAAATACGCTCATAGAAGGGGACCAAAGCCTTAAGCTTGGTCTCTTGTGAATCTTAGACATTCTCAGAGCAACCCTCCAAGTGATCCAAAGCTTCCCAGCCCCTTTTCCCCTCCCACTTGCACCCTAGAATGTACCCTAGGGTCTGCTAAAGCGACTTAGTGACACGTTTCACTTCATCTACCATATATAGTAAACCAAGTCCCAATTGGGAACTCTTCAAACTCCGACACATATGTTAAGCGCTCAGAAAGGCGTTGCCTTTCTTCGCTCCAGACAGCCAAAGGTCACTGAGTAACAGACTTCTCAGTGCTCTATAGAATCACCCTATCTGCATCAGAACCCCCAGCAGGAAGGAGCAGCTCCTTCCATTCACGACCTTAGTGGCATACCGATGAACTAAGTGCAATACAAGGCGTATCAGCACTCCAGACATCCCTTCCTTTGAATACATGTCTTAAGTATCCAAATCAACTCCTTCACATCTAGATCCCCTTCCTCCTTCAGAAGATAGGGAACGACAGCAGCCAGCACTGCCACTACCCACAGTCATTCTAACAAGGTGTTAGAACTCCACAGAAGACGACCAAGATGACAGTCACCGACGCAGATATCATCCTACATCTACAACAGAAAGACAGAGACAGGCCAGACACCTTACCCCTCATAGCAAGAGAACGAACAGCCAAGGAGGC
This sequence comes from Russula compacta, assembly GCA_022376555.1. Taxonomy (NCBI): domain Eukaryota; kingdom Fungi; phylum Basidiomycota; class Agaricomycetes; order Russulales; family Russulaceae; genus Russula; species Russula compacta. Next base: position 65,353 of record WTXH01000053.1, on the reverse strand, counting down.
TGCCAGACAGAAACATCAACAGAACCGCCACGCTCAGTCCAGCATGACACACCACCTGTTCCACCTTCAAGACATTAACCATTCCCCTTCAAACCTCTGCTGCTGTCCCTCCTGTCAACCATTGTTGCCCTCTCAACATTCTCAACCACTGGCATGAGCTACCGGTGGATGAATCACATCACCTTCTCCCCCTATAGCCTCCTGACATTCCTTTTTCCTTTCCCTTTCCTGCCTTCTTTCCCTAGCTTAGGCAACGATGATCAACCTTAGTCATGACTGTCCAGTGCCAGTATGCCCCTCTTATAGACTCCTTAGCCTCTGTCTTGACATGTACTAACAATTTTTCACTACCATTATTTCCATTCGTTGATGTCGCATACAACCACTGCCACTCCTTGATACCTCCAGAGTGTGAGGACTCATGTATTTAAGGCCTCCTCACTTGAGGATGGCGGTAGTACTATTTGTACCACATCCAGTGTGTGTCCCTCATCTTCTCCTCTTTTCTTGTGTGTGTCTTGGTACATCTCTGTGTGGAACCACTGTCCACAAGTAGTCGACAGTATGTATTTTTCCTTGCATCTTAGTGCTCATGCTACTTGCTAGGAATACTCACTTTATTTGTCTTGCCGCATTCCCTGCTGGACAGCAGAACAATCTTCACAGCCACTGCCTCAGCTGCACTAGCCAACACTTACCATCAACTTAGATATGTTCTCTCCTACTCAAGTGCCAGGTAAGTTGGTCATCCACCCCTACAAAGTGTATTGTTCCACAGTACTCATGTCACTACACAGAACACAAGTGAGCAAACTGAGGAAAACGTATGGCAGCATTGATCAAAGAAGAATGGCTGGATGAAGATGGCCACCCTCTAAAATGCCAGACTCTGCATCGTCAGCAGAAGCATAAGCACAAACAAACCAAGAAGATTACACAACCACCAGACAAGGATGAAGACAATGATGACAACTTTTTGGACTCAAGTTCTGGTGATGAATCAAGCCCAGAATCAGAATCAGATGTGTATCTGATTCCAAATGATGAAGTGCATTTCTCACTACATTGACATATTCCCTACTCACCTGCCTTTTCCATCTAGATTGTGGACATGCTCCCATTGAAAACAGCACCCAGTACCAAATGAACCAAATCAACAACATGCACACAACAGATCAAGTCTGCATTGGCTTCCTCAAAGGCCAAATCCACAATGCATGGAAAAAAAAGATCGCATGAGGCAACAGTTGAAGAGGTGGAAGATGAAGATGTATCAGTGCACTCTCGTGCTACATCTTCTGATCCTACTGCTGTCACTGAAACAATGACAAGCAATCACTGTGGGCATTTCACAATATAATCCAATTCAGTCGGCTAAATACTGCAATCTGATTGGTCAGTCAAGAGTAACTGAATTGGATTATATTGTGAAATGCCCACAGTGAATGCTGAACGGAGAAGAAAGGTATGCACTTTGATACCCCACATCACTCCACTTATGACACACAACCCAGCCATGGGGAGTGAAACATAGCAACCCAATATACCTATTCTATGAAGTTGTTCCCCAGAATGCCAGTGGTCAGCCAGGTGATCCCAGTGACAAGCATTATTGCTGCCGTCATGGCAATCACAAAACTCTGACAGTGACAAAGCTGATGAAAAGTAATCTTAATGGTTGGCATATTTTCGCATTAATGAAGCAACTATGGTTTACTACTGTTCATTAGGGCTTATTGGTCACATGAAGCACTTCCCCACAATGTATCAGCTTTATTTAGTACTCAAGAACCATGTGGAGCTGCCAATGGCTGAAGAAATTGGGTTTGCATCTGGTAAAACAGTGCTAGACCCAAAAGGTGATTCCGAGTATCTTAAAAAACTTGAGGCTGCCACAGAGAACATTCAGAAGGTGTTTGCTATGCAGCAGGAAAACACAGCAGTATGTTTAATGGTTCTCATCTCCCTGGCACAATAACTAATTCTATATATCAGGGACCATGGGATCAAGCAAAATTTGAGCATCTTCTCACTGAATGGATTGTGGCCTGCGACCAACCATTTGATGAAGTCAGAAAGGAGGAATTTGTCAAACTCTTGACCTATGCATGTCACCCAGCACCTTCTGTGAAGCTTCCTAGTTGGGAAGGGATTTGACGTTGTGTGATGAAGATGGGTGAGGATACCATTGCTGGGATCCATGAAATATTTGAGGTAGGTGTGATCTAGTATTGTATGACGTCCTCCATGCTCACTACTACATAGAGTCTTGAAGGGAAAGTTGCATTATCCCTTGACACATGGACCTCAAGCAATCAATACATGTTTTTGGCAATAGTTGCACATTATGTGACTAATGAAGGACAGCTTGGTACGTTAGTTGGCTACTGGCATTGTTATCTCTTAATATTGTTTGTGTGATGTTTTAGAAGAACTTCTCATTGATTTTTGAGAACTTGTTGGACATCATTCTGGAGAGAATATGGCAGAGGTGGTGTGGGAGACATTGAAGCAATATGGACTTATTGGATGTGTATGTTTGTTCAATTTGCTACAAGTCATCATCATCTTATCACATTACCCACTCTAAGATTATTGTGCTTGTGATGGATAATGCAACTAACAATGACACACTCACTTTGGGAATTCAGCAGCGCTCCATAGAAGAAGGCATTTACTTCTTGGCTATGGACTCTCAGATGTGCTGCATGCCCCATATGATTCATCTTGCTGCAATTAAGGTATGTGTACATATTAGCTGCCATGTGTTTGAACTAAAAGTTTCTCAGCTTCTCAAAGTGATAGGTGCTATCTCAAACACTGATAGCAAGAAGGCAATATCTCATAGCAGCAATTACCAAGACAATGCTGCTGCACTGGTGGATCGCCAATTTGATGATGAGGCTGTACAAGAGGACAATGAGGAAGAGGATGAAGGTGGTGCAACAGAGCCTGATAGGATTGTATCTGCTATCACAAAAGTAATGCATTTCCTTTTCTTTGGAGGCCCTGGAGTCTAATTGATCTTAGTTACAAAAAATTGTTCAGAGAGTTTGTTCAAGCCCACAGTGCCACCAAAACTGGTTTAAAGAGATCTATGTAACAATGAACCAAGGGATTGCAGGGGACAATGCAGAGAGCCCTGCATGTATGCTTATCTTAGATGTGAGAATGTGTTGGTCATTAACACACCAAATGCTCCATGAGCACTCTAATTTTTATACTATGGAATGTCCATCTAATATAAACAGGTCATGCACTTGATTATCATGATGCTATCAATTCATCCATGAGTCGGGATCAAGATCTTCATGCATATGAACTATCCAAGGAAGACTGGACATCAATTACTCTTGTGTCCTCTTGGCTCAAGTCATTCCGCAATGCCACAACACAGATGTCTACCACAAAGGTCCCAATGCTATCTACAACACATGCTATCTTTCAAGGACTACAGGAGGATATCAAGAAGATGTTATGAAGTCTTCTTGCCAGCATTCCTCCCAGTATCAAGTGTGGTCTCATCGATGGACACACCAAACTTAGTAATTATCATCATAAGTTTGATGAATCACCCTTTTATACTTGGGCAGCATGTATATCGCTGATTTGAACATGATGCATGGTTATACTGATAATTGCTTAGTACTTGATCCTCGTATATCTTATCAAGGGATGAATCTTGATTACACAGGTGATGAGTTGCTTTCTACATATCTCAAATCATCAAAGGCAAATCTTTATGAATACTATGAGACACATTATGCAGGTAAACACTCTGTGCCTTTGCAAGTGACTGATCCTGTGTCCAGTCAATCAGCTGATGCCTCAGCCCCTCCTCACTCCCCTCAAAAGATTTTTATGTCACATTTTCACCAGAAGGCAAAGGTGGTGATCAATGAACTTGATAAGTTCTTCAAGCTTCCTCAAGAGGATTTCAAGACTTGTAATCCAATCCATTGGTGGATGGGTTGCTGCACTCAGTTCTCCAACTTGTTTTGGCTTGCTTGGGACATTCTCTGTATTTCTGGTTGTGTATCATGTTGTTAGCTTACTGGAGTTTCAGGACTGACATTGTGATTTATCATAGGATCTGCTATCGCTGTTGAGTGAGTTTTCTCAGGAGGTTGTGATACAATCTCATTGCAATGTGCAAGTCTTCAGCCTGAAACCATTAAAGTTTTAATGCTTGTCAAAAAAAGACTTCATCTTGCACATGCTCAGTGCATGGCTGCATTATCCTATTAACATATGGCCTTGGTTCTATGCTCAGAATGGAATGGAACAGCCACTCCAGAGCACCTGTGAATGCCTCCCTCATCACCCATCTGCTTCACACCCACTGACAGTTCCTCCTTGTCTCCAGATCATTCCCCTTTAAGACCTTTCCAACTCCTCCTTCATTTTGTCTTGTTGCTCCAACTCCTGTCTCCTTTGCTCAGTCTTATCTTAGGAGCTTCACCTCTGCCACCTTACCTAGGCAACCTATGCATTGACCACACCCTGTGACTCCCCTTGTTCCCACTTTTGTTCCTATCGCAGTCACTAGCTTAGCTACAATACTACATTAGTTTTTAAATCCTAATTTCCAACTCTAAATATTTCTGTCAACCGTAATACAGATGGATCAGCACCCATACCATACCATCAGAGGGTTTAGGTGCTGAACATATGGATGGTATATGGCCTGCCATATACCATCAACTTCCATACATTATATGGCCATAGCCATAATACAGATGGTGTGCAGCCCTATCAGTGAGCATGTTTCTGTGGCATGCAAAAGTTCATATGTTTTTGTTTATTTCCTTTTGTCTTTACTAAATCCCCTGCATGCTCCCTCAGCTTCACCACAATCGCCTTTCCATTCTCATCCAGTCATTCTACACCCCTTTCATAGTCTGAGGCATCATCTAGGATGTCTAGGATGCGCTGTTTGTCCACAGTGTTTCCTTCATTGTCCAACCATTCTTCATCAGCCAGGGATATTGATTCCTTCTGTTTGACTCTTGCAGTTAGCTTCTCTCTGCAGTCCTTAATCTGGCTTGAATATATCATGAGACCTTTATGAAGGATTTGGAGTGTGCTCAGGGCCACAGCCATAGGGGGGAATAGGAATTAAAAAATAAAAAAATAAAAAAAACATCGGCTTCTATTGTTCAAATAGCTACTAACATAACTAACATTTGAGGTATAGCCTATGGGTTTTGCTGTGGAGAAACTATGGGTTATGGGGTATCACAGGTATTATGGGTTTTAGCTTACAAATCACTGTCCACCAAGTTGGTGGATGGCCGGAGCTATGGGATACTACAGGTTATGGGTTATCATGTGTATGGGTTATGACAGGTTTGACTTAGCAACGCCTCCTACACAACGCGATCATGGCCACCAACTTGGCCTGGCCAACCTGGGCCGGAATCTAGTCACGGTCTCTTGTCATTTGCCAAGAGTGGTTGCACATCACTGCACCGGTACATCTTTGTGCTCTGATGGCCTGTAATTGACTATACTGTAATTCATCTCCGTCACCGCCTCACGCACACTTCATGGGTCTAGACCTGGTGTCAATTCAAAGTATGACAGCATGTTCACTGTCTATTCCCCACCTTCATTGGATTTCTAATGGCCTATACACACATACACAACCTATCCTCATCCTTTGCACTTTTTTTTCTTTGATAAATCTATGGTCTTCCATCTACAGCTACGCCTTCATCCCTCTCGTCTCTGCTGTTGCTACGCCATATGTATGTTTCACTTTTCACCTAGGTGTTGCCCTGTGGTTCCTAAAAGGTCGGCTACATATTTGCCGCCGCACCGGAAGTTGCTGTGCCCATTGTGCATGATTTCTCAGACATCCAGCTACAGTTGGCCTAATTTCGCAGCTAATCACGTGACAAACACGTGGAGAAATGAACTCCGCACTCGGTTTCAGCCGAAATACCATGTTCCCAGAACGCGGCTAAGTCACACGCTCAAAAGTAGCTTAACTTTTTTTAATATGATAAGTGTTATATTTCGAAAAAAAGGACAATAAAATAAAATATGACAATAATTTTTGTTCACAGTCAGCCACTTTATTTTTCGCTGCTAAGTCGTTTATTCTGTGTATAATAAAGTACAGCAAGATGACTGGGAGGTCACAAACACAAAGAAGGGTGGGGCGACGGAGATGGGCACGCGGGCACGCACACGCACATCTGCAGCAGCGGAGAGTACTGCGGCGGTGAAGGAGGGTGCACATATGGGCAAGATAACCCCTCGGAATCATGCCCGGGAGTCCGACATCCACGTGCATGATTCCGAATCTGGCAAGCGGATGGCACATGTCTTGCACTTGAGGATCCTGGGCACCTGGGGGTGTGCTTGTGACTGAGACGCATGGTAACAAGGCGCAGGAACCGTGCAGGTCAAAATCAAGCGCAGGGCCGATTGGCCCCCACTGGAGATGGTGACCAAGCTCGGACTGGCCATCTTGGAGCCATCTTGGGCTCTGAAAGTTGAAAGCAGACCCTCAAAGGTGTGCTGGGTGGTGTCGCGTGCGCACCGTGAGGCAAACCCACAAGGGTGCCATTCAAAGCCGCACACGCATGCAAGGCAGGCCAATGGGGGTGCGCCAGGTGGTGTTGCAAGCGCGCCATGAGGTAGACCCGCAAGGGTGCCGTGCAATGTCGCGCACGCATGTGAGGAGGGTCGATGGGGGCACGTCGGGTGGTGTTGCGCGTGCGGCATAAGGCAGACCCGTGAGGGTGCTGTGCGATGTCGGGTGCGCACGTAAGGCAGGTCAATGGGGCGTGCCAGGTGGTGTTGTGCGCACGCCATGAGGCAGACTCGCAAAGGTGCTGTGCAATGTCGCGCGCACACGTGTGAGGCAGGCCAATGGAGGCGCCCTGGTGTGCATGCTGCGAGGCAGGCCCATGAGGGCGTGGTACGATGTTGCGCAGGTATGTGAGGGCTAACAGGGGCGCGCGAACAGGCGCGTGGCACGTGAACAGTCGCAGGGAGGTCGTCGTGTGTGCATTGTTCCTGACAAAATGCCTAAATTAAGGCAGAGTTTGGCTCGGCAGGACGCACACTTGGTCCGGTTGTCATTTGAAGGCGTGGGGCAAGTGAAAACGGGGCAGCACGTCGTCGTCATCGTTGATTGGGATAGAGCAATAGAGGTTGGAAACCGTCCATGCATAAGCCACAATTTGTTTTTCCACAATTTGTGTTTTTTTTTAATAAATATTTTTCAACGTATATTTTAATTAAACCCAAGCCGAAGCGTCGGTCCGCTTCATTCAGACACGTGATGCGCCAACTTGTTGGACTTGTCGGACTTCGAAAGCGTCACGTGTTTATCACGTGAATAATTGCGAAATTGTAAGGACTTCCAGCTACTTTCCTGGGGCCCGACTTAGACGCTAAGGCCCCATTTGAACAATGGACGGAGCCACGCATTACTAATGTGCTAGATCACGTGTTTCATCTATTTCATGCTATTCCGTATTCTTTCCAGGGCAAACAGACGCTAGGCTCAGGTGGAAGCGTTTACCACCAAATTCCAACCTCTTCCCACATTCTTCACTGAACAATACTTTTTCAATGTATCAGGACAACAACCAAGATTACGAGAGGGAGGGTTTCATAGGTATCTCATCCGCACCTTGCTTTGCCCTCTCCGAATTCACCCACCTGGATAGTATATACCCTACCAACCCCAACCACACGAGGCCGGGCTCGCTCAACCCCAATTCGACCATCGCAGGGAGGCAGCGACTACAATGATAGCTCAGGACCTCTTTTTACCCTCTATTCGAAGATTGCAGAGGAAGAGGACGGTAAGATGACCGAACGCTGGCAGCAGGACACTAAAGGGATCATTATCTTCGTGCGTCCAGAGGTTGCTTTCCACACTGCGGCGTATTAATCTAAAAATAAATGCACCTCAGTAGAACGGTCTATTCTCTGCCGCTGTCGCTTCTCTCGTTACTGTATCCATCCAAGACCTTCGGCCCAACTCACAAGATACTTCCGCTTTCTATCTCGAGAAAATGTATCAGCTTCAGGCCAACCCAAGTGCATCGCCCCCATCCAATCCTTCTACTGTCGCACAGCCCCCGGCCTTCTCTCCACCGGCATATGCTGTTTGGGTCAACTCACTCTGGTTTCTTAGCCTGGTTATCAGCCTCTCATGTGCGATGCTAGCGACATCCGTGCAGCAGTGGGTACGTCGATACCTCAGGATCACTCAGTCGGCACGATGCACCCCACACAAGCGGGCACGGCTACGTGCAATCTTTGCAAATGGTGTCAACAAATCTCATGTTGGCTGGGTTGTTGAAGCATTACCTGCTGTCACCGGCGAAAGCAGTGACACGTTAGACCTCATCAGTAAAACTGCTACTGAAGGCTTTGGGAAGAGACTCAGCAGAAGCCATGGTTATGGCTGGCATGAAGTAGCTAGAATGACTATCAAGGGACTTGTTGATAGTACTTGAGTTGGAGTCCACCCCTGGTGTATTAGGGGTCCGCGAGATGCAGAGAGCTAAGCAGATAAAACCCAGGAGAGCAGAACAAGCCATGGCTACTCCTTTGAGATGATAGAAACAAGTCACTACTCCTATTTGACAGGAGACTTGACTTAGAGTCTTATCTCAATGTGTGCATGTGCATTTATACTAGTGTACATGTCCTAATCCAACTACTACTTGAGATCCAGCCGTTTTCTGACCATTTGGCTAACTAGGATGCCTTACTAAAGGCTTACTGAGGCTGACACACCCACTGACTACAAGTCTGACCTGTATCACTAATCCCCAGGCCCAGACAGGCCTACCATGCCTGGGGGTCAAACCACTTACTCACTTGCCATCAGCGGTTCTCTTGCCCCCATGCAAGCCGCCCTGTGACACCTGCCCTGGTTCATCTTTCCTTGTTCATCTTCTTTTCTGGCCTCATGATTTATCTCTTCAATATCAATCACACTGTTTTTGGCACTGTACTCTGTTTTGTGGCACTTTTGTTAGTGGTATACATATGCATCACACTGATGCCAATATTCCAGCATGACAGCCTGTACTATTCGCCACTTTCCTCAACAGCTTGGTTCCTTTACACCAGTATTGTGGATGCCATCCACTGTTTTTCCTTTAGTGACCGGGATTTGTTTCTCTTCCCCTGAATTGAGGAGTTGGGTTCTGGGTGGTATGGAGAGGGTTGCCAAAGCTGCTTCGGAAGGACCATCCGAGATTGACGACCTTGTGATGGAGTGGACAATCGATGCTCTGAGCGAAGATGACGGACTCGAAAAGTTTTTTCAGGCCATACCTGGCTTCTATAAGTTAGACATCATTGGGGATTTCCGATGGCATCTAAATAGGGTTCAGTCAAAGATCAAGGCCACACTACTTAAATTCTTAGACCACGCCTTGTCATTGAATTCAGTCTCTGGTGCAGTCAAAAGCCGTCAACTTGCCATCTACCTCAATGCCGCCAGTGATGTGGATTCTTCTGCAGTCTGCCTCATGTTTGAAAACATCATCCTTTGGAAGTGGCGGGGAGTGCTCCATTCCATTGAGCTCAGCCATTTTCTCATATCTTAGGACAAAGCTAGTGATAGAGCATTCCCCTTCTATGTACAAGGAATAATTGCCCTCATTCTTGCAAATGTGAGGGAAATCGATGACCATTGGATGGCGCTTGCTTTGAACCAATTCAAGGTTCCAATGGATGTCCTTCAGTACTACCTTGATGCTGGAGAAAGTGTGCTACTCATGAACCTGATCCACTTCATTCGTGAGTTCACTCACTTTGAGTGGATGCCAATCAAAGCTCTTTGATTACTTTTGCAATTTGACATACACAATACTCATCCTGCACTGTGGCCGGATTTCTATGCCCTGTGGGACGAGATCATTCTAGAAGCCCAGAACTATGGGCCGGATAGCAGTTCTGTGCATATTCTCAGGATAATCTGCCACTTTTACATCCCTTTACATGCAGGTGCCTTTACTGCCCCAAGCGAGTTCTACGATCCCCAGTTTGATTTTACCCCCATTCTCAGGGACCCATCATCGTATCTGTTGTGCAATATCCCTGGCCATCACCTACACTCGACATCTAATGCTGCCAAAGTGGCAGCTGGAGAGGCTGCCCACCTGCCTGCTCCTGCATTTATCACAGTCTCGCCTCTTTACCCTGTCCAGGCCACTACCACTCCTTCCTCCTTGCAGACGATCCCACTCCGCACCCAGGCGATGGGCCATCACTAGCCTTTGGCTCTTCCCACCCCACTTGGGTAGCTCCACCCAACCCTGCCTGTCCCTTGGATTCAGTTGAAACCGCTTCGGCACAAGCTACAACTGACCACCATTCCACCTTGTTGATGGCAACTTCTGACCCTCACTCTCAGGCAGCTATTTTATCCGTTCCCCAGCTGACCTACCCCCCTCATATAAGTAGTACTAGCACCACACAGCACATCGTCAGCGCAGATCACGTTCCTCTGTCTCCTTCCAGTGTACCCCCTATGACGCTTTCATCCTCCCCACCCTTGCATATCCATATCAGTGGCACCCTTCCCATGGATTCATGGTCATTCCCGATCTCTTCCCTGTCCCAGCTTAACCGAGCACCGCACAGCCAGGAATTTTCTCCCCTCGACTCAAGTGTCAACCTTCCTCACATTTCCTGAGAGGGTACCTCCAGCTCTGATCCTATTGTTGCATTGGATTCAGGGACACTGTGTGCACTTAATATTTACCAAGGTTCGATCGACCCTACTGCCCCAGGGGCCCCTTGTTTTCCAGATCAGTCAGTGTAATTTTGCTCTGATCTAACCATAGATCTTCTATCCCCCTTTTTTTTATGTTGTATTGCCTTCTTCTCGCAACTCAAGTACTTCACTGTAGATGAGAGCTTCAAGGCAATTTCGAGTGCCATGCTCTATATCCAGTACTTTCATACATGCTCTTATTATGTTTGGTTTTCCATACTGGCATAGATTTTGCTTCTCATACCAGGTGGTGTCTGCTTTTCTTCCCCCTGGCCATCTCCATAGGGAAGTACCAGAGGATCGACTTTGAGATCAGGATCAGTCAGACCCGATCGCACCTTCACATAATTATGGACTCAAATTAAATAGGTCATGCATACATTAAATCCCCCCTCAGTTGTAGGGTTACTCCAACCTGAGGGAAAATCATACTAGTACCTCTGATAAGACATATGTTACTTAAACTGCCATATGGAAAGAACCCCAGAAGTCAAAAGGTTATAGGCCCTGCCACTGCTCGACTCCTGACTATATACATAACCAACGACGCTTAGAAATAGCTGCAGCCCTCCATGACTCTACCCATTCACGACTAACACTCTTCGTATTGCGCCCGACACTATGTCTGGACCTGCCAGCACATTGACATTTTCAACCCTTGCGAACGCCAATCCTCCGGGACCCTTACTTAACCCTGAAACCACTGCCACTACTTCCACCACTGCTGGGACTGAGAGTGCTGCCAGGACCTTGAGTTCATCTGGAATCATGGGCAGTCCTTACAGTGTGATTGGCCCTGGGTGTCACCGCCAAGGGTACTTGGTAGGGACAATAGACACAAGTCGAAGGGAAGTGTCAAGTTGCAATAGGACTTGCACTACAGTGGAATGGTGAAAGATATAGAGAGTTCCCGCTTATTGCAGTATGTCGCAATAGCCACTCTAGCAGATGGAGAAGAGCACTTGTGATGTATTGACAAGAGACTCAACTTGCTAGTACATGGTGCAAGGAGTCGACTACTTATAGTAAAAGGTGGCCTAGGGCCCAAAGGGGACAAGTGCCCAGCTAGGTAATGCTAGGATCGGGAACAAAGGGAACGCTAATAGTAGTACAAGGGGGATCACAAAAAGAGAACAAAGGGGGTTACGAAAAGAGAACAAGGGGACAGCAAAAAAAAAAAACTCAGACCCATACAAGCTAGGGTCATGTCACGCTGGATGGAGCGTGGCAGTTCTGTCAATGTTTCTGTCTGGCAGCCTCCTTGGCTGTTTGTTCTCTTGCTATGAGGGGTAAGGCATCTGGCCTGTCTCTGTCTTTCTGTTGTAGATGTAGGATGATATCTGCGTCGGTGACCGTCGTCTTGGTCGTCTTCTGTGGAGTTCTAACGCCTTGTTAGAATGGCTGTGGGTAGTGGCGGTGCTGGCTGCTGTCGTTCCCTATCTCCTGAAGGAGGAAGGGGATCTAGGTGTGAAGGAGTCGATTTGGATACTTAGGACGTGTATCCAAAGGAAGGGATGTCTGGAGTGCTGATACGCCTTGTATTGCACTTAGTTCATCAGTATGCCACTAAGGTCATGAATGGAAGGAGCTGCTCCTTCCTACTGGGGTTCTGGTGCAGATAGGGTGATTCTATAGAGCACTGAGAAGTCCGTTACTCAGTGACCTTTGTCCGTCTGGAGCGAAGAAGGGCAACGCCTTTCTGAGCACTTAACATATGTGTCAGAGTTTGAAGAGTTCCCAATCGGGACTGGTTTACTATATATAGTAGATTAAGTGAAATGCGTCACTAAGTTGCGTAGCAGACCCTAGGGTACGTTCTAGGGCGCAAGTGGGAGGGAAAAGGGGCTGGGAAGCTTCGGATCACTTGGAGGGTTGCTCTGAGAATGTCTAAGATTCACAAGAGACCAAGCTTAAGGCTTTGGTCCCCTTCTATGAGCGTATTTATACACAACTATTTAGGCAGAGTCTTTCAGCAGCATCTGACATGTTTCAGTGGCAGTAAGGCCACGAAAACCATCGGCAGGTTAGTGTAAGTAGTTTAGTAACAAGCCGAGGCAACACAACAGCAGAAGGGATCGGCAAGAATGTAATAGCGGTAGTGTAAGGTAAGGAGGGGGAAGTGGTGACGACTCCAGCCGAACTGTGGGAAATATGTATGTATAAGGTAAGGAGATTAGTAAGGTGAGCGTCCCAATAGTCCACCATGACATGATCCCCTGTTTAGAGTCTTTGCTGGTTGTGGTTGACTCTTTGGGGGCAGTGGCGGCGATAATGGGTGGTGCTGCGACATTTGGAGCATTCTTGGCCTTGTCTTTGCGAATGGGGACTTCCTTATCTTCGAATCCCCAGTCTCCTTCCACCTTTCTGGTGCGCAGATGTGAAGGGACTCGAAACCCTTTCAGGACTTGCTGAGGGCCTCTTGTTCGTGTTCCCCAGGGGTTGTAATCCTGGAGACCTGTAGCCAGTCTCCTGTATCCGTCAGCATCTTGGAGCGCTCCATACCACTCCATCAGCCTGATTTTTGGAAGGCGAGTTTGTTGTTCACCTGGGCAAGTTCTTGCTGGGTGTACATTACCTCCCTTTCCCACATCCTGTAGGCCAATAGACCGGAGAGGAACGACTCATCTTCCTCTTTGGTGGCAACTTCAGTTACTTTTCAGGAAAGGGCTCTCTTCCGAAAAGATGCGCTTCTGTGTTGGTGTGATGTATGGGCTCTTGTATGGTACCGGGCTGGGATGAAGGAGGGTGGTGAATACCTCCTCACCTTTGCAAAGAGTGGTGCTGACAGGGGATACTTTGGGTTGTCGAGGTGGTATTTGTGGTAGGGGGCGAAGAGGGCCCCTCCTGTGATGGTAGGGATGGAATGGTTGTTAGTGTCTCGATCCATCCTGGTCCAGGATGGGGGTCGTCTTCATCTGCTTGGTCTTCCCTGCTCTCTGTTCTCCTCTTGTTCTCTTGAGGTCCAGACCCTCTGTCCTCTTCCTCCCCCTCGTCTAGGTGCAGGTGCGTTTGTAGTGAAGGGCTCGAAGGGCTGCGCGGATGTGATCTGTTGGAGTGTTGTCCAGGTGTACGGTGATATGTTGGTCTGTACTCCTGGTTCTTTGTCATGAGGGAGAGGTTGTGAGGGAGTGGAGATCGTGTTGGGTGGTCCAGTCAATGGCTGCAAGGAGGTCGTCGAGGTTTGCTTGGACTGGGGCGACTTGATGGTGGTGGAGGTGGGAGTTGTGGTGCAGATTCAAGGGGAGGAGGAGAGGCCTTGGGGAGCGAACCTCATAGGCATCACTATTGGTATAATTTTCAATGTCAAGCAGAGTGAACCGGTTGGTGGTGCATAGGGGGGTGGTGCGTTCACAGGAGGTGGGGAAGGTGGACATGTTGTCGGGTTTGAGGACTGAATGGTTGCGAGTGGTGGGGAAGTTTTGTTAGGGTGAGAGGGTGTTGTTGGGTAGCTTGTTTAGTAGGAGTGGAAGCGTAGTAGTGATGGTTCACTGCTGTCGTTTGAAGGTAGTTTGGAGGGGGTTTTTATAGCTGGTTGGGTGATTGAGATCGGTGGAATTCGCTAAGTAGCTCCGGGCATGTAGGTCATTGCTGCTGACCCATGAATTGTCCGATGTGGGGTAGCCTTTCCATTTGACTAAGTATTGCCGTTGTCTTTTTCGGCCATGTTTCCTTTCTGCAATGATTTGTCTACTTCATATTCTTCTTCTCCTTCGATGGTTTCAGGTGCTGGGCGCTTGAATGGGATGCCGTACTCTATGGTTTCCATATAGGGCGATAATAGATCCACATGAAACACTGGATGTATATGCATGTGTGCTGGCAGGTCGAGTTGGTAAGTGACTGGAGATATCTTTTTCTTGATAATGAAGGGTCCTAAGCATTTCGGTTCCATCTTCTTTGATGGTGCCTTTGTCTTTATGTTTCGTGCATCTAGCCAGACTTCGTCTCCAGTCTTGAATGTTCTGACTGGTTTCGTTATGGCTGTCTTTTTCTGTAAGGCTTGATGCGCAATTTCTCTTGCTTTGGTTAGCTCCTTGAGTCTGATATCTACCGCTGGTACTTCTTCATCTCCTTTTGTCCAAATTGCCTGAGGGTTACATCCCATGATTAATTGATGGGGTGTGTGGCGCGTTCCTTCATGTTTCCATGAATTGTGAGCAAATTCCGCCACCGGAAGATATGTAGCCCAGTTGTCTTGTCTTCCATTGACAAAGTGTCTCAGGAATGTTTCAACCCATTGATTCATGCGTTCACTTTGTCCATCAGTTCTGGGGTGAAACGCAGTACTAAGGTTTTGTTTGGTGTCTATCGCTTTGCATAAGGTTCTTGTGAAATTTCCGGTGAAACGAGGGTCTCTGTCGGATATGATATGTTTGGGAGTTCCAAACCAGGGGAAGAGGTGCTGAAGGTACAGCTGTGCCACTCCTTCTCCGGTGATTTCCTTGTTACAGGGTAAGAACTTGACGGCTTTGGAACATCCTTGGTCCACAATGGTGAGGATGGTGTCATATCCTTTGGACTTTGGTAATTCTGTTATGAAGTCCATGGACACATATTGGAAAGGTCCTTCTTCTACTGGGGTGTCGAAGTGGTGTAAGGGGGCCTTTGTGGTTCGGATGGTTTTATTTTCTTGACATTTGGCGCATCCTTAATGTATTTTTCAACAAATTCTCGAAGTTTGGGGCCGTGGTAGCATCTTTTGACTAGGTCCCAGGTGTTTGAGATCCCTGGGTGGCCACCTGTGGGTGCATCATGTATTTCTTTGAGGGTTTGTTGTCGCTTTTTGTTGTCATTTGGGAGGTAAAGAGTTCGAATGAATAGGTTGTCAGGGAGGATGGTAGTTTGTTCATTATTTACCCCCTCTTCAAGGTCTTTTCTTCGTGATAGAAGGTCTGCAATGGTATTTTGTTTTCCTGGAAAGTGATGGATGATGAAGTCATAGTCTGCCAAGTAGTTCATCCATCTTGCTTGTCTGGGTGTTACTTTTCACGCCGCTCGGAAATATTTCAGGTTGTCATGGTCTGAGCGTACTTTGATTTGATGCCTGGCTCCTAGAAGAAGTGTTTGAAGAATTTAACTGCTGATACTATTGCCAGCAGTTCTCTATCATAGATGTCATAGTTGCGTTCCGCTTGGTTGAGTGACTTTGAAAAGAACTGACTGGGTGTTGTCCATCTTCAAATTCCTGTGTTAGGGTGGCTCCAATGGCATAGTCTGATGCATCTGTGTCTAGTGTGAATGGTTTGGTTTGATCAGCATTCCTGAGGATGGGATAGGATGTGAATTTATTCTTGAGGTATTTGAATGCTTCATCGGCTTTTTGACTCCATTCCCATTTCTTGCTCTTCTTTGTTAGTTCATGAAGTGGTCACGCAATTAGGGAATAATGATCAATGAAGTCTTTGTAGAAGTTTCCAAAGCCTAGGAAGGCCCTGAGTTCTTTGACTGTCGTAGGGATGGGCCAATCTGTAATTCCTTTGACTTTGACTGGATCCATTTTGACGCGTCCACTTCCTACTAGCATTCCTAGATATTCTACTTCGTTTTGTGGAAGTCGCACTTCTCTGGTTTGAGATAGAGGTCATTTTCTTGTAAGACCTCTAGGACCTTGATTACTTCTTTGTAGTGGTCCTCCCAAGTTCCATCGGTGGCGATGAGGATGTCATCCATGTAGATGAACACATTCCCTTTGGCTAATTGATCTCTGAAGATGAAGTCCATCATGCTCTGGAAGGTGGCGGGGCGTTCCTCATTCCAAAGTACATTACTTTTGGTTGAAAGAAGCCTCTGTTTGTTTTAAAGGCTGCTTTATGTTGGTCTTCTGGTCGGATGAGGATGTTATTGTACCCCCAACGTACATCGAACTTGGTGAAGTGTTTCTTTCCTGCAAGTCGAGGTATTAGGTCCTAATCAAGGGTAGGGGGTAGTTGTTTGGGATGGTCCATTCATTGAGCTTTCTATAGTCTTGGACTGGTCGTAATTTTCCATCCTTCTTTTTAACAAAGAAGAAAGGGGAGGCATATGGCAATTTGGAAGGTTCGATGTATTTCTTTTCTTGGTGTTCCTTTAGAACTCTTCCAATGCTTCTTGTTCTTTGGGTGATAGGGGGTAGACTTTACAGTCAAATGATGCTGGAGCGTCTGGTTTTAGATCTATAGCATGGTCCCAAGGTTTTGATTCTGGGATTCGCTTGGATGCTTCTTCACTGAAGACTTTCTGGAATGGGTGGTATTTTTCTGGTACTATTTGATCCCAGGTTTTCTTGTCTTTCTTTTCGGCTTCCTGGATCGCTAATTGTGTAGAGGTGGTGGTTTTCCTGGATTTGGGAAAGCACCTTCCATTTGTGAGCATCATGGTAGACGCCACAATGCTTCCTTCAACGTTCCTTTCTTCCAATCAATTTTGGTTCATTAGTGGCTAGGAATGGATATCCTAGGACGATGTTATCATGTCCAAGTTGGTGACAAAGAAGGGGAATTTTTTTGTGATTCCTTGATGTCGAATTTCGAGTTCTACTTTGTCAGTAATTTTCCCAGCCTGGTTGATGGTTCCATCAACGTTCCTGGCGATTCTTGGTTTCTGGAGAGGTATGTGGGGATTTGAACTTCTTTATGAGTTTGTGGTGGATGAAATTTTCTGTGGCTCCGCTGTCCACAAGTGCTGTTGCATCAGCCCTTCTGTTCCGTAAACGTAGTATTATTTGAGTTTGTACTGATCGAATCTTGGGTACAAATACGTTATTTGTGAACAGTGCCTGAATGATGGCCATGTCATTCAGGCGGTCGAAAAATCCACTCCTTTGGCCTGCATGCATTCATCCACTGCACCTTCTTGTGTTGGAGAAGGTGACCATTCTATTAACCATATCTTCATTTCATCCATTCTTGAGGTTCTTCTTCAGCTTCCTCCATTTCTTTGTCTTCTTCTTCTTCATAGTATTCTTTGTTGCTTTGGACCATCTTAATGTAAGATGGTTTCTGGGGTGGCCTTTCTTGGTAGGGCAGTTCTTGGCCATGTGTCCTTGTTTGCTACATTCAAAGCATTGTCCTTCTTCTCTATGCTTCTTCTTAGCTTCGTCTGTGTCTGCTTTCCTAATGGTATCCACTTGCATAGGAGTACCATTGGTGTAAGGGTGTCTTTGGATGAACTGGGTTTTAGGGGGTGTGGCTGCATGGCGGGGTGGTGGTTTTCTAGGTCCCCAGTTTGGCATCAGCCATTTCCCTTCTCCAAAGATCAGGTTTTCTTGTTCCTGTACTTTGGATTCCTTCTGGACAGCCTGGACATACTCATCAAAGGTGGTTAGTCCAGGGTGCATTCTGAGCGTTCGTCGTCCTAAGCCAGATGGTAGTCCTTGTAAGAACATTTGTAGTGTTCCTGGAGCATCAAGGGCATATCCAGCTTTAGTAGCTAGGTTCCTGAACTGAGCTATATATCCATCTAGGTCTCCTTGTTTCATTCTGAGTTGTTGAAGCATAGTAGTAGCTTTGGTAACTTTGTGGATATCGGTGAAAGCAGCTGTAAAAGCTGTTTCAAATTCAGCCCAGTGGACTTCATCTTGCATAGGTATATTGTTGGTGTGAAGCTGATTGCTGAGATGATCAACTCGTTGGTAGACCCAGTCATCGACTAGGGGTCCTCTGATGTAGGACAAGGCTAAGGCTGCTCGCTTGTATGGGGTGTTCATTGTTTCATTGTCTTCATTGAGCAGTCGGTAGAGTTTAAACTCTTTTAGGAACTTGTCGCTTTGACTTCTGTCTCCTGTGTATATGTCTGGAGGTGTGCCATTCCACTTTCCATTGCCTGGGGGTGGGCAGCTTGTGCTCCTGCTTGCTGTGGACCCAGGGGTGGTCCTCCTGCGGGTGGTTGAGGTTGTTGAGGTTGTTGGGGGGTACGTTGGCCATAAAGACTTGTATGGGTGGTTGCGGCAGTGGTGGGTCTGGTTGTTGGTCTGCTGGGGTGATTTGGATTTGTGGCTTGATGTGATAAATGGCTAGGAGGTTAATCTGCTCTCCTAGGTGTTCAACGTCTTCTGGGAGGTGTGGTTCTTGTTCTGGGGGTTGTGGAGCTTTGATTTGCTCGTGGTGTGCCAGAGTTACTTCGTGGTATGTAGGGGGATCAGCTTCTTCTGGTGTGTAAGGTCTGTCTTCAGATCCTTCGCTGGCTGTGTGTTCGTTTCTGTTTCCTTCTTCAGAGGAATCGTGTGCTTCACTTCTTGGTTCTCTAGGGGAGTGGAGGTCAGTGGAATGTGTGTGAGGGGTATGTGTTTCTGGCGCTGTGGCTCCTAGTTCTGCTGTAGCTACTGCGGGGGTTAGGGTGATTCGCTGCGCTTGGTAATTGGGGTAGTAGGGATTGTCTATTGGTGGGTATCCTGTTCCTGCTCCTCCATGTTCAATTTGGTCTTGGTCGTATGCCCAAAGAACACTGGTTTCATCTCTGGTAAGGGTGTACCAGTATCCACTGATGAATTCAACTGGGTATCTTCTGATTGCACTAGTATTTTCGCTGGGGACATCAAGGGTGTATCCTCGATATGTTCCTTGGACTGTCCAGTAGATATTTGGTCCTGTGATGTACTCTGGGAGATTTGGTTCTGTTCTTTGTTCGATGCGAATTCTTGTGCTTCCTTCCCAAGCCTTTGGGTAGACAAGTGGTTCTCTTCAGAATTCTTCCATGTTGACTGATAAGCTTGGTCTAATGTCACACTGGACGGAGCATGGCGGTTCTGTCGATGTTTCTGTCTGGCAGCCTCCTTGGCTGTTCGTTCTCTTGCTATGAGGGGTAAGGCGTCTGGCCTGTCTCTGTCTTTCTGTTGTAGATGTAGGATGATATCTGCGTTGGTGACCATTGTCTTGGTCGTCTTCTGTGGAGTTCTAACACCTTGTTAGAATGGCTGTGGGTAGTGGTGGTGCTGGCTGCTGTCGTTCCCTATCTCCTGAAGGAGGAAGGGGATCTAGGTGTGAAGGAGTCGATTTGGATACTTAGGATGTGTATACAAAGGAAGGGATGTCTGGAGTGCTGATACGCCTTGTATTGCACTTAGTTCGTCGGTATGCCACTAAGGTCGTGAATGGAAGGAGCTGCTCCTTCCTACTGGGGTTCTGGTGCAGATAGGGTGATTCTATAGAGCACTGAGAAGTCCGTTACTCAGTGACCTTCATCTGTCTGGAGCGAAGAAGGGCAACGCCTTTCTGAGCACTTAATGTATGTGTCGGAGTTCGAAGAGTTCCCAATCAGGACTTGGTTTACTATATATAGTAGATTAAGTGAAATGCGTCACTAAGTGCATAGCAGACCCTAGGGTACATTCTAGGGCGCAAGTGGGAGGGAAAAAGGGGCTGGGAAGCTTGGATCACTTGGAGGGTTGCTCTGAGAATGTCTAAGATTCACAAGAGACCAAGCTTAAGGCTTTGGTCCCCTTCTATGAGCGTATTTATACACAACTATTTAGGCAGAGTCTTTGCAGCGTCTGATGTGTTTCAGCGCAGTAAGGCCACAAAAACCATCGGCAGATTAGTGTAAGTAGTTTAGTAACAGCCGAGGCAA
Organism: Russula compacta; assembly: GCA_022376555.1. NCBI lineage: Eukaryota > Fungi > Basidiomycota > Agaricomycetes > Russulales > Russulaceae > Russula > Russula compacta. The sequence continues at coordinate 45,048 of WTXH01000053.1, read as the reverse complement.
CACAAAGCAGAAGGGATGGCAAGAATGTAATAGCGGTAGTGTAAGGTAAGGAGGGGGAAGTGGTGACGACTCCAGCCGAACTGTGGGAAATATGTACGTATAAGGTAAGGAGATTAGTAAGCGTGAGCGTCCCAATAGTCCACCATGACAGGTCGCATATGATAATAGTACAGAGGTGCAAACACTTTGCCCAGTTGCAGAACTTACATGGGCGTGGACAGTTGAATGTCCACCCAAGGCCAGTTACATCACCCTTCCGCTACATAGGATGTCCTCGTCCTACCTTCTTCCATCCAGATCGTCGTGTGAGCTGCGGCAGGAATCAATCGACTCCCATGTGGTGGATCTTCTGTGCCACTCTGGCAGCGACAAGGCAGTCCTCGCACATCTCCTTACTTGCCATACTTGCTGCCAGGTTTGCCTCAGCCAGTCTAAGCTCGCTCTGAAGGGCTGCGGTCTCCTTGTTGAGGACTTGGTATCGGATGACCTCTGCCAAGATGCCCCAGTCATCAAGGGCGATGATGGCCTCATGAAGGGGGTGGAAGTCAGTAGAGTCCCCCCAGAGTCATGCGTGGAACCAGGCTGGTAGAGGTTCGAGGGGTTGTTTGTCGAGGTTGGGCTGAGCAAATAGCTCAATGATGCGAGCATCATGCTCACCCCTGGCCTCTCCTGTGAGACCGGCCACCCTTCCGTCATCCAGCTGTTTGATGAAGCAGGCTGGCTGCTCTCCGTTGTATGGTGTAGGGATGGTAAAGTTCAGGAGCCTCCCGTTGTTCTCCTCAAAGCCGACGGGGCATTCGAGAGGCTCACCAGCAATGGCATTGAGCTGTGCCTTGAGCTTGAGCCACTCCTTATTGGCCTGGTTAAGTTGTCCCTTGAACTGGCTCTCCACCTGCTGGTGGTGTTTCTCTCATTCCTGGATGGTGGCAAAGAGCCCCTCAATGAGGGCGCAAAGTTGGTTGGGGGTGAGGTGCTCATTTCCCTCAACGATGGCTCTGACTGTGTGTGGAGATAGGGGCCCGTCCCAGTGGGCATTGGTCTCGAGGTCATGCATTGGGCCCAGGATGGCGATGGTGTGCGTGGGGATGGGTCTGACTGCCACAGGTCTTCCAGGCTCGGCAGGGGCATGCGGTCCCTCTCCCCCAGCTCTGATGGGGTCAGATGCCTCCTCTGCCTCGAATTGGCTGGGTAACGACCATTCTGTTGGCTGGGGGATGGGGAGTGGGGCTAGAGAGGACATGTTTGTGAGCGAGCTATTTTGTGATGAGGATGGGTGTTGGTTTTTGCTGGGGGTTTCTGCTTCCCTTTTATGTTGTTCAAGGGCCGGTGTCTATGATATTCTTTCAGGAGGTCTGGTGCATGCACCTGGTCGGCTGGTTCCCAGGTGTTATCGCTTTCTGGATACCCCTGCCACTTAATTAGATACTGGAGTGTTCCAGATCGACCATGATGTCGATGGCTTCTTATCTGCTCCACTTTGTATTGTTCTTCTCCCACTATGAGGTCCGGTGGTGGTTGGGAGAAGTTGGGGCCGTGGGTAGCTGTTTTGTGATATGGGGATAAAAGGGAGCCATAGAATACTGGGTGGATCTGCCACAAGAAGGGAATGGCCAGTTCGAACACCACTGGGGATATCGTTTTTAGTATCTTGAAGGGGCCGTATCACTTCGGGTTTAGTTTCAACCCTTGATGTGGGAGTTTCAAGTGGGTCGCTTCTAACCAAACATGGTCTCTGGGTCTGTATTGTACTGGGGGTGTTTCACCTGCCTTCTTGTTGATCATTTCGATGGTGTGCTTCCTGGCCCTTTCCATAGCTTCCACCCTTGTTTCAGCTGTCTCATTGCTAGTCTTCCATTTTTCTGCCAGATTCAGGGTTGGTTCATACCCCAGAAGTATTTGATTGGGCGATAGTCCAGTGGTACTGTTCCTCCGATTATTGTGTACTGCCATTGCTACTGGCAGCCATTCGCTCCAGTCTTCTGGTTGCCCTCCTGTTACTAATCTCAAGTATTGTTCTACCCATTGGTTCTTGCGCTCGGTTAATCCATCTGTTTGTGGATGGAACACTGTCGATAGGTTCTGTTGGATCCCCAGTCATTTTGTGAGTGCTTTACCAAAATGCGACGTGAATCTTGGGTCTTGGTCGCTGATGATCTTCTTGGGTAGTCCATACCATGGATAGACATGGGTGAAATATAGTTGAGCGATCCCTGGGCCTGTTATCGTGGTGGAACATGGTAGGAATAGTGCTGCTCGGGAGCAGCCATGGTCTATGATTGTGAGGATGGCATCTAGTCCTTTTCTTTGCAGTAGGCCTGTGATGAGGTCCATGGCCACTGTGTGGAATGGGGGCATCTCTTCCTTGGTGGTGATATGGTACAGTGGGGTGGGTCTCCAGTGTGTGATGATTTTTGCTTGCTGGCATACGGTGCACCCCTTGATGTAGTCCGCTATCCATGCCTTCATTCCTGGCCACCAATAGTTCTGCTGGACCTTCCTGAGGGTTTCATCTCATCCTGGATGTCCAGCTGTTGGTATGTTGTGTGCCTGTCGGATGATTGCTCTTTTGACTTCCTTGATGTTTGGTATGATTGTCTTCCCCTGGATTGTCTTTGCTATTCGGATTCTGTGTGGAGGGAGAATGGTGACGTTCTTGTTATCATCCTCTCCCTGATCCTTGCCAGGCAGTCAGGATAGTGCGTCAGCTGCACTATTTGTTTTCCCAGGAATGTATTCTAGGATGAAGTTGTATTCTTGTAGGTCGGCATGCCACCTTGCTGTCCGGCGGTTGAGGTTTCTGGGGCTCTTCCAGTATTGGAGGTTGGCATGGTCGGTGCAGATGAGGAATGGCGTTTTTGTCCATCCCAGGTATGGTCTCCAATGTGCCAGAGATTTCATGATGGCTAGCAGCTCCCTCTCATAGATGTCATAGTTCCTCTCTGTAGGAGTAAATGTGGCCGAATAGTATGCTACTGGATGAAGTGTTGGTTTGGAGTGTTTAGCGAGGGTTGGCATAAGGTGGCTTCCCTCCTGCGAGAGTATGGCACCCACACTATATGCCGATGCATTGACTTGGAGGATGAATTGTTTATTGAGGTCAGGTTGTGCGAGGACGGGGCTGTTACACATCTGTGTTTTCAGCTCTTCGAATGCCTTTTGCTGCAGTTCTTCCCAGTGCCAGATGGTAGCCTTCTTTGTTAGTTCTAATAGGGGTCGGGCTATTTTCGAGTAGTTGGGGATGAAGTATCGGTAGTATCCCGTGAACCTGAGGAAACTTCGTACTTTGGTTGGTGTCTTGCGAGGGGACCAGTCAGCTATTCCTTGTAGCTTTTTTGGATGCATTTGTAGTCTTCCTTTCCCCACAATGACCCCCAGGTATTCGATTTCGTCCCATTCGAATTTGCACTTTTCCGGTTTCAGGTATAGGTTGTGTTGTTGCAGCTTGTCAAGGATTCGATGCACATATCCTTGATGATGGCATTGGTGTTCTTCTTCGCTCTCGTGCAGGTGTTTGGCCGTATGGATTGCTAGGTCATCCATGTATATGGACAGCCATCCTTCTCCCACTTCTTCCTGGAAGATGGTATTCATCATCATTTGGAATGTGGCTGGTGAGTTGGTCAGTCCGAAGAACATGACTGTGGGCTCGAATAGCCCCTCCGGGGTGAGGAATGCCGCTTTCCATTCATCGCCCTCCTTGATTCGGATGTTGTTGTATCCCCATCTAATGTTGAATTTGGTGAATAGTGTGCATCCACTAAGGTGATCAATGACTTGTGGGATGAGTGGGGATACATTTCTATTCCGCTTGGTCCATTTGTTAAGAGGGCAGTAGTCTTGGATGGGTCGCAATTTCCCATCTTTCTTCTTCATGAAGAAGAAATTTGCAGCATACAGGGATTTGGAGACTCTGATGGTCCCCCTTTTCAGGTGCTCTTGGACAAACTTATGGATTTCCTTCTTCTCTTCTTGATTGAGGGGTAGTAGTCATCCTGGGAGGGTCGCAGGCGCACCAGGCATGAGTTTGATCGTGTGGTCCCATACTGTAAACTTTGGCAGTCTTTGAGATTCGGCTTCACTGAAGACTTTGCCGTGTCATTTGTATTCCTCTGGAATAGCGGTCTTTCCTTCATCAGTGGTGGTTCCTATGGTCACCCATCCGACGTAGTACGGTTCTTCTCTCCTTTTTATTGGCCAGGGAATGTTCTTTGTCCTTGGCACATAGGTGGCCTTTTCTGCATTCGGTGCTGACAGGACGATAGGTAGATGCAATATGTCAATCCAGCCTCTGCCCCAGTCTATCCTTGGTTGGGTGGCCACAAACCATGGGTATCCTAGGATAGCCTTGTGTTCCCCTAGTTTGGTGAGGAAGAATCGGAAACGTGTCTGTTTGTTTCCCATCTTTAGGTGTAGGTCTGTGTAGTATTGCAGGGCTCTGCTTTTGTTTTGTGTTCTGTCCACATTGAAAAGTGGCCTGGCTTGGGGAAGTCGTTTGATCGGTAGCCTGAGCCATTTGGCGTAGCTTAAGTTCATGAAGTTTTTGGTAGCTCCTGAGTCCAACAGGGCTGTTCCTTTGGCTCTTTTTGCAATGGATCGTGCATAGAATTGTACTGTCATAGATTTCCTTGCCGATAGATACATGTTATCACTATTGCTCCACCTGATCAATGCCGATTTAATCAGGCAGAGGGAAAATCCTCTGTGACTCCCATTTCTTTTGCCAGCCTTTCCTGGTCTTGAGGAGTCATTTGCTCCAGATGGGCTCGAGTGGTGGCTACAAGGTCTTCCATAGGGGCCTTGGCCATTTCATAGTCTTCCTCTTCCAAGTCGATGAGGTTTGCCTGTCTATTGTAGTTCTGAGGACGACTCCTCCTTTGTGGGCAGTTGCGTGCAAAGTGCCCTGCCTGTCCACAATTGAAACAGGCATTGCTGTTGGTGTTTGCCACTCATCCTTGGGTTGGTCGTCCACCTCTTTGTGGCCTCCAGTTGCCTCTGCCCCTCCAGTTATTTGGGGCATGGTTTCGTCCTAGGTCCATTGGTACCGGGGTGTTGTTCATAGATGGTGGTGCATTAGATGAGTTGAATGAGGATGGTCTCCCTTGGTTATTGCGCCAGTTTCCTTGGTTGTTTTGACTAAAGAAGGGTTGTCATGGTTGCTGGTTAACCCTTTGGAACATGTTGCCCCCTCCTTGGTTCCTCTTTAGTATTCCTTCAATGATGGCTCGCCCCTGGCTCAGTTGTTTTCCTCAGTCCTTCAGGTCCTGATAGTTTTGTGGGACTGGCGGCTTTAGGATGTCGTGTAAGAGGGTTTCTGGTAGTCCTTGTAGGAACATATTGTAGGTTTCTTCATTTCCTTGTGTGTACCCTGCTTTCCTTGCTAGTCCTTTGAATTTGGCCACGTATTCGTTGAACTTGTTCCCTTGCATTCGGTACTCCATCAGTTCATTCCTGGCCCTCTGCGGTGCCTGGGTGTCCTGGAATTGCTGTTGGAACTCTGTCAGGAATTGATCCCATAGCACTGGGATGTTATCCTGGGGTAGGACCAAGTTGTCGAGCCAGTTCCCTATGTCTCTGACCTATTGTGCGGCTTCTTCTCCCTTGATAAGGGTGAGGGTAAATGTGACCTTTTTATAGGGTGAGTCAAACCCTGCTACGTCTGCATTGAGGTGAAGGTATGCCTTTACTTCGTCGATAAAGTCGTCGGCTCTTGTCCAATCTCCATAGAACAGCTGGGGCAGTCCCCCCATTGTTTTTACATCGGCTGCTGGGGCTATTGGTTGTTGAGGGATGCCAGGTTGTCCAGGCCCTCCTGGTCCTCCTGGTCCTCCTGGTCCTCCTGGCCCTCCTGGTCCTCCTGGTCCTCCAGGTCCTCCTGGTTGTCACCGCAGGGCCTTCTGTAAGGAGGCTTGTAGCGTTTGTGGGGTCGTCATACTGGGCTGCGCAGGTTAGCTACTACCAGTTGCGATTGCCATAGCCACTTGTGTGCTCGTCTGTGTCGACATGGTTTGAGAGATGCTGGGGAGGTTGATTCCTGTTGGTAGGGCGTCTACTGGTAGGTTCTTGTGAGGTGTGAGTGGTCTAATGGGGAATGGGGTGATTGGTTGAGGCACCACCTCTCTTAGGTCTTTGTCTATAGGGGTCAGATGAATCTGCTGGTTGATAGTGGTATCTTCTTCGACTTCTTCAGTCGACATCCTTTCCCTTCCCGATGAGGTTTCTTCTTCTTCGTCCGAGGCCTCTGATTGGCTCTCTTCTGGGGTGGTTCCTAAGTCGTATTCATCTAGCTGGGGAATGTGCCTTCCTACAGTGTATGTTTGGCTAAGCTGGCTCCACTGGGCTTCTCTCCACTGGCCTTGGTATCGACACACTTGTCTCTTGTGGTTAATCTTCCCATCTCCGGTGACAAGTACTAGGATCGGGTGTCCTTTGGTGTTTAAGACATGGTCTGTCTCTAGTCTCCAAACCCTTTGGTTGGCACGTCCTCTTGTGATGTCTCCTAGGTGGAGAGTTCCTCCTATATACAAGCTACTGGCCATGATGAAGAAAGTTGAGTCTAATGTCACCACCAAGGGTACTTGGTAGGGACAATAGACACAAGTCGAAGGGAAGTGTCAAGTCGCAATAGGACTTGCACTACAGTGGAATGGTGAAAGATATAGAGAGTTCCCACTTATTGCAGTATGTCGCAATAGCCACTCTAGCAGATGGAGAAGAGCACTTGTGATGTATTGACAAGAGACTCAACTTGCTAGTACATGGTGCAAGGAGTCGACTACTTATAGTAAAAGGTGGCCTAGGGCCCAAAGGGGACAAGTGCCCAGCTAGGTAATGCTAGGATCGGGAACAAAGGGAACACTAATAGTAGTACAAGGGGGATCACGAAAAGAGAACAAGGGGATAGCAAAAAAAAAAAAAAACTCAGACCCATACAAGCTAGGGTCGCATGTGATAATAGTACAGAGGCGCAAACACTTTGCCTGGTTGCAGAACTTACATGGGCATGGACAGTTGAATGTCCACCCAAGGCCAGTTACACTGGGGGAATGTACTCTGGGGAATGTCTTGTCGCTGATCAGTCTTGGCCAGTGGAACTCGTCCTCAGTTTCTCTCCCAGTGTAAATAGCAAGAATGGAGTGAGCCAGGGGTTGACATTTCTCGCTGATAGACTGAACGTCAAGGCCTACTTGAATTTGAAGCCCATTGTGTCCTAGTATGCACAAGACTAGACATCTGGTACAAACCTCCGGTGCCCATGATTAAGAACACTGAAAATATCTGCAAGATTCATGATTGCATCAGTGAAGTGGGTAGCTTGGACATTGATAAGCTGTTTACCACCATGCTCTTCGACACTCACTATCAACCATAACAGTCTGGCATACATTTTTAATTTGATAATTTGCCTTCATGATGCTTGTCCAGTTGAAAAGTGCTTTGTCGCATCCTCCACTGCATCAACTATCTCACATCAGCAACAAACCTTTTTGGCTCATATAAGCTTGTATGAAGCCCAAAAAGCAGAAAATGTTCAGAAAAGGTTTGGAAAGTCTCAAAGTTGACCAGAAACCTATGTTTCGCAGAAAGCTGCATTTAGCAGCTGGGAAAAAAAGCTGAAAAGCTGGAAAAAGTTACAAAAGTTGCACTTTTTCACAAGAATACACCATTTGTCTTGTGTGACTATTTGCAAGCTTTTGGACTTTTTAGCTTTTGAGCTTCTCTCAGCTTAAAAAAGCTGAAAGGTTGAAAAGTTTTGTACAATTTCCCGATGACTACTAACTCAGTGTCGCAATTGGTATGCGAGATCTGGGAGAGGGGGTTTTTACGGCCAGAAATGGTAAGGGGCTGAGCAAAAAACTATGATCACGTGAGCCTTCTGTTTCAAGTACAATTACGTGAGCCTCTTCTGACACTCCATTTAGGCCTCCGTATAGAGTAGTCCTCCATGCAGAGTAGTCTGCCTTTTTTTTCGATGTCTCAACCCAACAATCAAGATCCTGAAAGGGGAAATGTCACAGGTATCTCATTTGCATCACCTTTGCCCTCACCAAGCTCAACCACCTGTTTCAAAGTTGACCACCCAAATCAGCCATCCAAGCGACAGTCCAACCTCGGCGATGGCTCGGCGCCTCTCTTCACCATGTATTCAAAGATTGCAGAGGAAGAAGACAAAGGGATGGTCGAACAATGGCAACAGGATGCTAAAGGAATCATTATCTTTGTGTGTCGCAGGAGGTTGCATTCATTTCCAATGATGTGCGCTAATCGCTAAAACTCAACAGAATGGTCTGTTCTCTGCAGTCGTCGCCGCACTCGTCGCCGTATCTGTCCAAGACCTCCGGCCCAACTCACAAGATACTTCCGCTTTCTATCTCGAGAAAATGTATCAGCTTCAAGCCGATCCCAATGTATCTCGCTCATCCACCGTGGCTCAACCTCCTGCCTTCTCTCCACCGACATATGCTATCTGGGTCAACTCATTGTGGTTCCTGAGCCTGGTGATCAGCCTTTCTTGTGCGATGCTGGCGACATCCTTGCAACAGTGGGCACGTCGATACCTCAGGTGCACTCAACTAGCGCTAGCACGGTGCACTCCACCTAAGCAGGCGCGCATGCGTACATTCTTTGCGAATGGTGTCGAAAAATTTCGAGTTCGCTGGGTAGTTGAAGCATTGCCTGCCCTGGTACATCTTTCCTTGTTCATCTTCTTCGCCGGCCTCGTCATCTATTTGTTCAATATCAATCATACTGTCTTCAGCGCGGCGGCTTGCTGGATTGGACTGTTGTCTACAGTCTACTTATGCATCACGTTGATGCCATGTTTTCTGCATGACAGCCCATACTATTCGCCACTTTCCTCAATAGCTCGGCTCCTGTGTACCCCCATATTCTTGGTGGTCTGCGTTATTCCAGCTCCATTCGCCTGTTGCTTTGGTTCTAATGTCTTCTTTCGGTATTTCTTGCTTGCGAAAGTCTTTATGGGATGGTTCATAGATGGCGTGGGAGGGGACGCAGGAAAAGCTGCTGTTAAAGGATCATCAGAGATCGATGGCCATATTGTGGAGTGGACGCTCGATGCTCTGATCGAAGATGACGAACTAGAGGAGTTCACTGAGGCCATTCCTGGGTTCTATAAATCAGACGTAGTCAACGATCTGCAACAGGAACCGGTTAGGTGGAAGATCCTGAGTACCATGCATGAATTCTTGGATCGCACCTTTTCAGCGGATTCAGTCTCCACTTCGGTCAAAATCCATCGGCTCACCATCTGCCTCAACGCCGCTGGTGTGGTAGATACTTCGAAAGGAGTCGACGACTTGTTGAGCAGACTTTTTTTTGGGAAGTGGCATGGAGAGCCCGATTCCGTTGAAATTGGTCATTTCCTGACATCATGGGTCAAATCCAACAATGTACAGTCGTCCTCGGCTTTACGCAGCATAAATGCCCGCATTGTATCAAGTGTGCGGGAACGCGATGACCGTTGGATGGCACTTGCCATGGAGTGCTTGGGCCTTGAAGAAGGTGTTCTTCAGGACTATCTCGCACACGGAGATAGTGTGCTACTTGCCTGCCTGATCCTCTTCCGCCGCCACGCACATCACCCTGATCACGCTTTATCTTCCGAGCTGATACCGCTTTGCCAATTCGATATACATAATACCCTTCCTGGACTGCAGCGCGATTTCTGTTTACTGTGGAATGAAGGTGTTCAAGAAATTCGGAATGGCAGCAAAAATGACGATATTTTTGGTTTCCTCTTTTCCAGTTGCCGTCTTTACCTCACCCTACATCAGGACACCGATGCTGCCTCAATCGCGTCCTTCGATTCCTCCACCTTTGTCATAAAGAGGATTATGTTCAATTCGTCATTGCATCTACTTTGCAAGAACCCCGGCCATCGCTCAGACTCGATGCGTGACATTCACCCACATTCTGCTAGTCATGGCGCCACTGCGTCCATCGCAGTTCCACGTCGTGATTCTCTCCTAGCCAACGTCATTCCTTCCTCCTCGCCTTCATCCCATCTAGATGATACCGCACCACCCCTGCCAGATGAGCCATCGCTGGTCACCGATTCTTCCACCCCCATTCCTCAGGTGATTCCACCCGATTACACCACCGCCCTCGGTTCACTCATAATACCCTCGACACAGGCCACGGCTGATCACCCCCCCCCACCCCCTTGACGGCGATCTCAAACCCTCACATCACCGAAACGACGACATCCATCCCCTAACTGGCTTACACTTTCCCACCTGGAGCGATAGCTATCGCTCCGAAACAGACTGACAGCACAGTTCATGTTCCCCTCTCCCCTCCTATCGTTCCTGAGATGTTGTTTTTATCCCCCCCCCCCCACCTTCGCCTCCTAGCAACACTCTTCACACGGATTCACAGTCACTCCTGACCTCCTCCCTCCCACAGCTTAACCAAACATCGCCCAGCCAAGGGCTTTCTCTCTCCAATTTCGGTACCACTGTTCCTCGCATTCCTATGGTTCCTCCATTTCTGATCCCGCTGTGGATACACTCGGTGAAGTTGACGCTCCACACTATGTGAACGAGCCATCTGCAGAGGGAGCTCCTCATTCTTGAGATGATTTAGCGCCTCATCGGTCCCAGAGATGACCCCACAGATCCTATATGATCTCCTTCAATCGACAGAGAAACTTCTTCTCGCGACTTGGGGGTCGCTCACGTTGTAATGTGGATAGCAACATGCTCCTAGTGGACTTGACAGTGCCTTACGATAGTTTGTGCTGCGCGTCTCCAGTTGTATTTAAGATATATTCATCCAGATGTGGTTCTAACCATCCTGATTGGGCTTCTTGGATAACTCAGCTCCCCCGCGGCTGGTGTCAGGTTGTGCCGTAGCCGAGTTTGAAGAAGTATTTAAGCATCGTTAGTGCGAAATTGACCCAGCCAAGTTGGTTTCAACTTGAACTTGGCGTTCTGTGTCTTTTTTTTTTGCATTACAGTAACGTGCGCCTTGCAGAACCCCATGTAAGTTAGCATTACCAGAACAATATATACTGCTTTATGCATTGTATACTAGGATTGTGTGTACCGGACGCGAAACTGCTCCTATGACAGAGGCCATCGTTGAGGTTGCCAGCGCGGGGTGAATACGGCCCGCGCCCGCGCCAGTTAACAAGCTGGGCGTGTAAGTGCTCAACCCTGGATGGGCGATGGTGAGCATGTCTGGGCTTCATTTGTCGTGCACTTGTTCGCGCCCATGAAGGTCCGAACTGGTCATATCACATTCGGTTATTCCGGCTCATTAATCCTGCAGAGCCACTGTCTCTGATATGTTCGTTTCGAATGAGCGATGGCGTTGCTGCGCCGAGTCACTGCACCTACGTCAGCCCAGCGGGACGCGTGAGTACGTGAGCACCAGCATGGTATAATTTGTACACCATGCCCACATTGAGTGAATCGAGTAATTATCGCCGAGCCGAGGACGGTCGTCGGGGTCAGTGCGGTGTCTATGCGGATTATATAAGAGGAGATTGGTACGCGAGATCCGGGAGGGGCGGGGTTCCATTCAGAAATGGCAAGGGAACATCTCCGGTTGTGGCGTACTCCCGCCGTTCTGGATATAGTCTCTCACCGCGGGCTTCATTAAAAGGGCTTCATATAATAGTCATGATCGAATCAAATGTCCAACGTGAGTTATCACCACCGTGCACGTTTGTTCTTCACCGCAAGTTTCTCACCAAGCACCTCAAAGCGTCCAGCCTCTTCCAACACTCCATAGGCCTCCATACCGAATAGTCTGCCTTTTTTTCTCCATGTCTCAACCCGACAATCAAGATCCTGAAAGGGGAAATGTCACAGGTATCTCATTTGCATCGCCTTTGCCCTCACCGAGCTCAACCACAGCTGCATAAAAGTTGACCACCCCAATCAGCATTTATTCGCACGCATTGAGAATCAGCCATCCAAGCGACAGTCCAACCTCGGTGATGGCTCAGCACCTCTCTTCACCATGTATTCAAAAATTGCAGAGGAAAAAGATAAAGAGATGGTCGAACAATGGCAACAGGATGCTAAGGGGATCATTATCTTTGTGTGTCGCCCGAGGTCGCCTTCATTTCCGATGATGTGCGCTAATCGCTAAAACTCAACAGAATGGTCTGTTCTCTGCAGTCGTCGCCGCACTCGTCGCCGTATCTGTCCAAGACCTCCGGCCCAACTCGCAAGATACTTCCGCTTTCTATCTCGAGAAAATGTATCAGCTTCAAGCCGATCCCAATGTATCTCGCTCATCCACCGTGGCTCAACCTCCTGCCTTCTCTCCACCGACATATGCTATCTGGGTCAACTCATTGTGGTTCCTGAGCCTGGTGATCAGCCTTTCTTGTGCGATGCTGGCGACATCCTTGCAACAGTGGGCACGTCGATACCTCAGGTGCACTCAACTAGCGCTAGCACGGTGCAGTCCACCTAAGCGGGCGCGCGTGCGTACATTCTTTGCGAATGGTGTCGAAAGACTTGGAGTTGCCTGGGTAGTTGAAGCATTGCCTGCCCTGGTACATGTTTCCCTGTTCATCTTCTTCGCCGGCCTCGTCATCTATTTGTTCAATATCAATCATACTGTCTTCAGCGCGGCGGCTTGCTGGATTGGACTGTTGTCTACAGTCTACTTATGCATCACGTTGATGCCATGTTTTCTGCATGACAGCCCATACTATTCGCCACTTTCCTCAATAGCTCGGCTCCTGTGTACCCCCATATTCTTGGTGGTCTGCGTTATTCCAGCTCCATTCACCTGTTGCTTTGGTTCTAATGTCTTTGATCGGTATTTCGCGCTTGCGAAAGTCTTTATGAGATGGTTCATAGATGGCGTGGGAGGGGACGCAGGAAATGCTGCATTTGAAGGATCATCAGAAATCGACGGCCATATTGTGGAGTGGACGCTCGATGCTCTGATCGAAGATGACGAACTAGAGGAGTTCACTGAGGCCATTCCTGGGTTCTATAAATCAGACATAGTCAACGATCTGCAACAGGAACCGGTTAGGTGGAAGATCCTGGGTACCATGCATGAATTCTTGGATCGCACCTTTTCAGCGGATTCAGTCTCCACTTCGGTCAAAATCCATCGGCTCACTACCTGCCTCAACGCCGCTGGTGTGGTAGATACTTCGAAAGGAGTCGACGACTTGTTGAGCAGACTTTTTTTTGGGAACTGGCATGGAATGCCCGATTCCGTTGAAATCGGCCATTTCCTGACATCATGGATCAAATCCAACAATGTACAGTCGTCCTCCTCGGCTTTACGCAGCCTAAATGCCCACATCGTCTCAAGTGTGCGGGAACGCGATGACCGTTGGATGGCACTTGCCATGGAGTGCTTGGGCCTTGAAGAAGGTGTTCTTCAGGACTATCTCGCACACGGAGATAGTGTGCTACTTGCCTGCCTGATCCTCTTCCGCCGCCACGCACATCACCCTGATCACCATTTAACTTCCGAGCTGGTAGAATTTTGCCAATTCGATATACATAATACCCTTCCTGGACTGCAGCGCGATTTCTGTTTACTGTGGAACGAAGTTCTTCAAGACATTCGGAATGACAAGGGAAATGACGATACTTTTAGTTTCTTCGTTTCCAGCTGCCGTCTTTACGTCGCCCTACATCAGGACACCGATGCTGCCTCAATCGCGTCCTTCGATTCCACCAACTTCTTATTCAAGACCCTTGTGTTGGATTGGCCATTGCCCATACTTTGCAAGAACCCCGATCATCGCTCAGACTCGACGCCTGACATTCACTCACATCCTGCTAGTCATGCCTCTACCACGTCCATCGCTGTCCCCCGTCGCGACCCTCTCCTCGCCAGCGTCCTTCCTTCCTCCTCGCCTTCATCCCATCTAGATGATACCACGCCACAACCGCCAGATGAGCCATCACCAGTCAGCGAGTCTTTCACCCCCGTTTCTCAGGTGCTTCCACCCGATTCCACCACCTCCCCCGGTTCACTCGTAATCCCCTCGGCACAGACCACGGCTGATCACCCCCCGCCCCCTTGACGGCGATCTCTAACCCTCACATCACCGCAGCGACGACATCCATCCCCCAACCGGCTTACGCTTTCCCACCTAGTGCTATCGCTCCGCAACAGACTGGCAGCACAGCTCATGTTCCTCTCTCCCCTCCTATCGTTCCTGAGATGTCGTTTTCATCCCCCCCACCTTCGCCTCCCGACAACACCCTTCACATGCATTTACACTCACCCCCGACCTCCTCCCCCCCACAGCTTAACCAAACACCGCCCAGCCAAGGACTTTCTATCTCCAATTTAGGTACCACTGTTCCTCGCACTCCTCTGGTTCCTGCATTTCTGATCCCTCTGTAGATACACTCGGTGAAGTTGACGCTCCCCACTATGTGAATGAGCCACCTGCCGAGGGAGCGGAGGATCTTCTTCTCGCGACTAGGGGGCCGCTCGCGTTGTAATGTAGATAGCAACATGCTCCTTGTAGACTTGACAGCGCCTTACGATAGCTTGTGTTGCGCATGTCCTGCAATATATGCGTTTGATGCGAGGATGGTGGTAGGGTAGGTGCATCTGAGCCGAGCCGAGCTGAGCCAAAATAGGCAGGGGTAGTGCTGCCACGGCGTCTTTGTTGCTCACTGTGCCAGTTTCTCCTGTTTTTCGCGAATCACGATACGCGAACCAGAAGCCAGGGAAACGATCGGGGCAAGAGCAATTATGATCGACCGGTAATTCCAAGAACTCGAAGGCAGATCCGCAGAGGTGTCATGGACATACAGTAGGCCCAATCCAATCCAGGTCCATAGCACTCTTCCCATGGAAGCGGAGGCATGTCTGAGAGATTTGTATCCAATTCTTCTTGACGCGGCGAGCTAGCATAAATGACGAGTTGGCGCGGGTTGGCACACGCGATCTTCTCGAGCTTACACGTAAGGCGGGCCTCTAGCAAACGACATATAATCCAGTCAGCTTCAGGTACGTATCGGCATATGACCACGCACGTGTTCGGGTGAGGGAACGCTTAGGTGCCTCCGTTGATTCGGTCACGGTGGATATGGACAGCGACAGGTCGCGCTTGTTTGGGTCTCCAGGTCGAGAATCCAGAAGAGAAAGTGTCGAGCCGTCTCTGACGGTGCTGACACCCCCCCCCCCCCACCTGGCCGATGGGGAATGCAAGCTGGGTGCCGCAGAATCCAGCCACTTTGTCGGTGGGCTCTTGTAGGAACCTTGGGCTGGAGGCTTTCCTCATGGAGCAGCGGGAAAGGCACGGAGGGGAGCTGCATGAATGAGAGAAGGTCTTGCGAGAGCGCTCGAGGGGTGGGGATGGGTCGTGGGCACCATTCCAGTCGCTCAGCAGGACATGCAAATAGATATTGTCAACGAGTTTCTGCGAGATGAACATGCGGTTTCAGGTGACATCACTGAGGGTGATAGTGCTGTAGAGAGCTCAGCGCTCAGCGGGAAGGGCGAGAGCGCGAGTAGAGTATCACATAAGTAAGGTGCGCATATAACCAGAATGTGTAAGGACACGAAGACGAACCTTTTTTTGGGCCTGAAACTGGTCGATTGCCCTTCATCTCGAACAATCCGGGAGGAGAAAACTCGTAGATGAGTATCAGAACTAGAACAGGAAACGGAGACTGACTTTTTTCAGACCTGACACCAGCCAGACTTCCATCTCGTACAATCGTGAGTGCGACCCATGCATAGGAGAACGTGGCAACGAACCTTTTTCCGGACTTAGCCGAGGCTCATTCCTTCCAGCACGATATACAGCCCACAGGAAAAGAGCGGGCTAATCTAGAGTCGAAATAGTCAAGGGAATCACGCGGGCTAGATGGTTACAAGCTGAGCGCCCGTAGGGAGTTCCCAGACCAGCCAAGCACCCGTGGGCAGTCCGCAGAGAAGCCAAGCTTCAAGAAACCCAGACCAGTAATCAAGCAGGCAGAACCTGTCAAGTAATCCCGTCGGTGAAGTCGGAGCGGTGCCTTGATTTAATCATCACGCGGCCGAGGTCTTGATCGGGTGCACACCCTCAAAGTCGTTGCGAAGTCTCTATAATCTACAAAAGACGAGCAGCTTCGAATGGAACAACGGGGAAAGGGAGGTGAAATTCCCGGACAAGGTCTCCATGCGAAGCCTCATTGCCCTTGGGTGGTATTGACGTCCGCCGCACGCTGCGGTCGCGGCACGTCGTGCGTCGGACGTCAATGCCAAGGAGGAGGAGAAGAGATAGGGAGACCACTCAGCTGCTCTCAGCCTAATCCTTTGTCCATTCCGGACAGGGCGGTTCATCGAGTGAATTAACCACTGCATTCTGTAAAGGGAAAAGAAAGTAAGGGGTCAGAGAGTAAGAGAAGCATGAAGCATAAAATTCATAGCGATGCACCATCCGCACATCCTACTAACTCTTGGTTCGTATCTGGATGTACACTCACAATCTGCCAAGGACGTCAGCTAGCATCATAATTCCAACGGACGATTGCGGTGCTATCACTTGCCAAGATTTCAGATGCCGGACAACCCATAAAGTGGGTATGCGAAGTCTGCCAAGATAAATAGCGATGTCTTACATGATCGTAAGGAATCTCAGAATCTAGTAAGCAAGCCACTTCGTACCTTGCAGCGTATTGGCACCCTTGGGATCAGACTCAACAAGGAATTATTGATTAGGGTGTGTTACGCGAGCATAGACGGTGAGAACACGTACCACAAAGGAATTAGCGACGCGCTTCGGGCGCTGGTTTCACGAACGATTAGGCACACCCTCGGCCTGAGTGCACCCTCTCGCCGGTAAGACCAACACACCTACAAACGCGGCTATACAGTGTCGACGTGGAATGGATGGCTTTGACGATGGGAGCACTCTTGGTCAGAAGTGCGTGTTCGAGTCAAGGACTATTGAGGGGCAAATTCTCCGGTGCGTACTAATGTGAGCAGCCGAAAGATAGAGCACCAGGCAACCCGCCTGGGTAAGGCCCTCCTCAGAGAAGCTGATAACTCGGGAATGAACAAGTGACATAAGGAAAAACGATGGGGAAAAAAAGAAAGTGGAGAAAGGCAAAAACCTGTCACACAAGTCCACAACTAAAATCTCGACATTCATCGTGTTGGGTTGGTACGTTGCCGCCCATGATTCAATCTCGGATCTAGTTCCAGTTCGGAAAGCTATCAGAAGAACTATTCAGAATACAAGATAAAGCATGCCTTGAAACGCTCGAGCTTGAGGCCCCGACGCCTGAGCACAGTCCCTCGGCCTGGGTCCACTAGTACGCCGGCATTGCCAATCTCCCCTGCGCGTCCCCTTGAAAGGCAGCCAGACCAGTCAATAGTGAGAAAGCGTCAGTACTAGACGATCTGTAACCATGACCATGTAGGACGAGGAGAACATACCTTCTGAGGGTGAACAGAAAGCACCCGGCGTGTCGACACCGCCGACGTCAGAACATACGCTCGGCCAACGTACGCCCCTTCGCCAGCGATGCCGCCACACCCACATTCTTGTAGTGCGAATGAAATGCGAGTTCGATAGTATAATAGACGAGGTAGCCTTAGGAATCGCGTGCGTGGATGTGGGAGGGGGCTTTCTGTGGATTTATGGGTGCTACAAAGACTCAGAAAGGCAAAGCATCCACTCCGGATCATTTCGAGCGCACTAGAATTGAACATCACGCTCACAGATAGCGAAGTGCAATGCCCTCGGCCAGGGCACACAACACCACGTGTCGCATTGACCCAGCCAATTGGTTTCAACTTGAACTTGGCGTTCGGCGGTGTCTTTGGTCACGGTACCCCGGCTTCAGGCCGTGGGCCGAGCCGCGCCCAAAGGTAGCATCTTCTACCATATGCTTGCTGTACTAGTTTCTCCTTTTTTCGCGAATTACGATACGTTGCGAAAATCTTATTTTTGTCGGTTTCGTTTATGATAATATGCGAACCAGAGGCCAGGGAAACGAGGGAAATTTCAAGATTCCTGAGCAATTGTGATCGACCAGTTATTCGCAGCGTGTACTAAGGACTCGAAGGCAGATCTGCAGAGTGTCATGTCACGGCGATCCCTCTTTGCATACAGTAGGTTCAATCAAATCCAAGTCATACCACTCTTCGCCTAGAAGCGGAGCCATTGTCTGAGAGATTTGTATCTTGCCGGGTTAGCGTAAATGACGAGTTGGTGCGGGTTGGCACACGCAATCTTCTCGAGCTCACACCCAAGGCGGGCCTCCAGCAAACGACATATGATCCAGTCAGCTTCAGGTACGTATCGGCATATGACCACGCACCGTGTTCAGTGACAGAACGCTTAGGTCCCTACGTAGATTCGGTCCCGGCAGACATGGACAGCGACAGGTCGCGCTTGTTTGGGTCTCCAGGCCGAGAATCCAGAAGAGAAAGTGTCGAACCGTCTCTGACGGCACTGACACCCCTCACCTGGCTGATGGGGAGTGCAAGAAGCTAGGTGCCGCAGAGTCTGGCTACTTTGTCGGCGAGTTCTTGGAGGAGCCCCGGGTTGGAGGTTTTCTTCATGGAGCAGCGGGAAAGGCATGGAGGGGAGCTGCATGAATGAGAGAAGGTCTTACGAGAGCGTTCAAGGGGTGAGGGTGAGGAGAGGGAGCGCAGGTCGGACGCGGGTGGGATGTAGGAATTAAGTTATTCCTGAGAAAGGAGAAAATGGCCTGGGAGGATAGTTGGACTCACATCAGGATGTTCCGCGATGACTACGGCGTCGAATTGGCAAACGTCGGCATCGGATAATAATCTGCCGAAGAGGTACATGATTCGAGTGCTATGATGCTGCACTTGTCTGCTGCAGACAATGACGAACCGTAGTTAGTCGTGGGTACCACTTCGGGGACTCAGTAGGACATGCAAATAAATGTTGTCAACGAGTTTCTGCGAGATGAACATGCGGTTTGAGGTGACATCACTGAGGGTGATAGTGCTGTAGAGAGCTCAGCGCTCAGCGGGAAGGGCGAGAGCGTGGGTAGAGTAGCGCATAAGTGAGGTGCGCATGTAACCAGAATGCGTATGGACACGAAGACGAACCTTTTTTCGGCCTTGAAACTGGTTGATCGCCCCCCGTCTCGGATAATCCGCGAGGAGTAAAGACATAGATGAGTATCAGAACTACGGAAGAACAAAAAACGGAGACTGACTTTTTTCAGACCTGACACAGGCCAGACTTTCATCTCGGACAGTCGTGAGTACCATCCGTGAATAGAATTACAAAAAGAACGTGGCAACGAACCTTTTTTCGGACTTAGCCGAGGCTCATTCCTTCCAGCACCGCCCGCAGGTAGGATAAAGAGAGGGCAGATCTAGAGTCGAAATAGTCAAGGGAATCACGCGGGCTAGACAGTTTCAAACGGTGCGGCCGTAGGCAGCCAAGACCAAGACCAGCCAAGACCAGCCAAGCGCCCGTAGGCAGTTCCAAGACCAGCTAAGCACCTGTAGGCAGTCCATAGAGAAGCCAAACTTCAAGAAACCCAGACCAGTAACCAGGCAGGTAGGTGCCCAGCAGGTCCCGTCGGTGAGGTCGTCGAGGTGCCTTGATTAAATCGTCACGCGGCCGAGGTCTTGATCGGGTGCGCACCCTGAAGGTCGTTGCGAGGCCTCTAGAATCTATAAAAGACGAGCAGCTTCGAATGGAAAAGTGGAGAAGGGGACGTGAAATTCCCGGACGAGGTCTCTTTACTGTGAAGACTCATTGCCCTTGGGTGGCATTGGCGTCCGCCGCACGCTGCGGTCGCGGCACGTCGTGCGTCGGACGTCAATGCCAGGGAGGGGAGGGAGAAGAGATAGAGAGGCCACTCA
The DNA here is from genome assembly GCA_022376555.1 of Russula compacta. Lineage (NCBI taxonomy): Eukaryota > Fungi > Basidiomycota > Agaricomycetes > Russulales > Russulaceae > Russula > Russula compacta. The sequence continues at coordinate 25,239 of WTXH01000053.1, read as the reverse complement.
GCTGCTAGCTCAGCGTAATCCTGTTGTCCATTCTGGGCAGGGCAGTCCATCGAGTGAATTAACCCATGCAAATCTGTAAAGGGAAAAAAAAGTAAGGGGTCAGAGAGTAAGGGGAGGAAGAAGCATGAAATCCATAGCGATGCACGATCCGCACACCCTACTAACTCTTGGTTCGTATCTGGATGTACACTCATAATCTGTCAAGGACGTCAGCTAGTGTTATAATTCCAACCCTCAGAAATGTAGTGGAATGAACGATTGCGGTAGTATCACTTGCCAAGATTTCAGATGCCGGACAACCCCATAAAGTGGGGATGCGAAGCCTGCCAAGATAAAGAGCGATGTCTTTCATGATCAGAAGGAATCTCAGAACCTAGTAAGCAAGCCACTGCGTACTTTGCAGTGTGTTGAAGCCCTTGGGACCAGACTCAACAAGGAATTATTTATTAGGTTGTGTTACGCGAGCACAGATGGTGAGAACACTTACCACAAAGGAATTAGCCGCGCGCTTCGGGCGCTGGTTTCACGAACGATTAGGCACACCCTCGGCCTGAGTGCACCCTCTCGCCGGTAAAACCAACACACCTACAAACGCGGCTATACAGTGTCGACGTGGAACGGATGGCTTCGTCCCGGTGCGCACTAATATGAGCGAGGGTAGAGCACCACGCACCCGTCCTAGGTAAGGCGTGCCTCGGGGAGAGAAGCCGATAACTCAGGTAATGAACAAGTGACAGAAAGAAAGATAATAGAGGAAAAGGCAAAGTGAAGGAAGGCAAAAACCTGTCACATAAGTCCACAGATCTCGACATTCGTTGTTTTGGGGTGGGTGGGTGGTACATTGCTGCCCAGTTCAGTAAGCTATCGGAAGAACTACTTAGAATACAAGATAATACATGCCTTGAAACGCTTGAGCTTGACCATGACTAGGCACCCGACGTCCGAGCACAGCCCATCGGCCAGGGTGCACTCGTACGCCGGTATAGCCAATCTCCCCTGCGCATCCGCTCAAAAAGCAGCTAGACCAGTCTATAGTAAGAAAGCGTCAGTACTAGACGATCTGTAACCATGAAAATGTAGGACGAGGAGAACATACCTTCTGAGGGTGAATAGAAAGCACCCGGCGTGTCGACACCGCCGAAGTCAGGACGTACGCTCGGCCAACGTGCGCCCCTTCCCCAGCGATGCCGCCACGCCCATATTCTTGCAGTGCGAATGACATGCGAGTTCGATAGTATAATAGACGAGGTAGCCTTTGTAATCGCGTGCGTGGATGTGGGAGCGGGCTTTCGGTGGTTTTATGGGTGCTACGAGGACTTAGAAAAGCACAGGACTCACCCCGGATCACTTCGACGGCGCTAGAATTGAACATCACGCTCACAGATAGTGAAGTGCAATGCCCTCGGCCAGGGCACACAACACCACGTGCAGCATGGATGCTCAGAAAAATCTGCTCAGGTGGTGAAGATGAGCTATTCCAGATAGTCGAGGCAATGCACGGAAACGGGAGGAGCGGGTCACCGGTATAGAGCGCGTGCCCATGATGAATGCAACCCCGTCACAGCTAGGTAGATTGGGAATCAACGGCCCGGAATGTGTGGTAGTTCCTCCTCTCACCATCGGGCAAGTATCAAATTCTCCTGGGACAATATCAGATACGAAATGGCTTGACCGTTGGAGAGCTCGCACCTGATGGCATCTGGGGCACGCCGGGCACCAGCTTCATAAATGAGGAAGCACACCCTCGGCCTGGGCATACTCCACCTTCCACAAAGCTGGCGGCCTCTCGTATGCTTCAAGATGCCACAGGCGGAGATACTTGCTGTATATTACATATCATCTAGAAAAGAAGGAATAGTAAGGACATACGCAACATGGCCATGCAGAACGGAACTTGGACCACGATAATTGTTCATGGGAAGAAACGTGAATTTGGAGGGGGGCATGAATGTGCAGCGGCCGCCGTATGAGCAGTCTTTGGATCACAGGATAATCTGGAACTCATTCTTTGTCAAGATGTGTTAAGGAAGTGAGGGGCACACACATTGAGATGATACGGGCGCACTGGGGTGCCGACCTCGCCAACGGAAAGTCACACCCTCGGCCTGGGTGAACTCCCGCGCCGACAAAGGTGACACCTATCACATCCGAACTTTAACGGAAACGGAATAGGCCCTGTCAAGGATAACAATCAGCCGAAGTATATAGAAATGTCGATAGGGAGTCATCGCTGCCACGCGTGGAGCATGTTGAGGAGGGTATGGATCTGTGAGTAGACATACTGATGTGAGTAGGCATGCCCGGGCGCAGATAGACGAGCCATTGCGCACCCCGTAGCGCGTTGGGATTCTTGGAGATTCAATAATTCGAGGCCTGACCTACTGGTTAGTGTGACACGAGCGCAGATGTTGACAACACGCACTCCAAAGGACCAGCGGTGCGGCCAGGTGCCACCGGCCTCACGAACAATGAAGTACACCCTCGGCCTGAGTGTACCCTCTCGCCCGCAAAACCGGTACACCTACTCTCTCTCATCGATTGGTCGATACCTGTGCTTCTGATCAAAAGGATTTGAAAATGAGACCCCGCATAAAAACACCAACTGGTAGGTTTCACATTAAATGACACACCAAACTCCTTCGCCAGCGACGAGTCTTCATGCAAGCGGACAGGCACTGGTCTGGTCTGACCAATAGTCAGGACAAGTTAATAGGAGGCAACTGACAACCACGCACTTTGGGGCCTTGCGAATGCGGCCAAGCCCAAATACATCCTGCGTCATTCCATAACTTAGCTAGGACCTTTAATGGTCAGTTCGACCAAAGAGGACGAAGGATGGAACACTATTGTTTTGATCACGACTGCCTTGCCGACAGCTGACAGAGTCGAGTTCGAAGAGTGACTGAGGGGCCGTGTCAGGGCTGGCTATACTCAAGGTCGCGGAGCCTACCTCGTGAAGATCCCAATAGCACGCAAGCACCGGCTTTTCGGCCGTCAGAGCACACCCATCGGCCTGAGTGCACTCCTCCGCCTAATAAGCTGACGCCTGTGTGTTATTGAACTGAAGTATCGGTCAGGAATGGCCTCGCAAGAGGCCAGAGCACGCACCCGGCTATGACCCAGAAGGTGCTCAAGCACCAGCCCTTCGAGCATCCAAGTGCGACCCTTCGGCCAGGGCACACTTGTTTGCACAAAGGACAGGTGCTTCAACTTTGCGGAGCATACTTGGATCGAAATCCAGAGTGACCTGAGTGAACATATGGAACGTCATGATGGAACATTCAGGAGAATCGTCAATAATGGACAAACACTGCGGGAATGAGAGACTGGTGGCTGCAATGGCTTTTGTGACGTGGTGTCATCAGCACCCGGGAACAGTATCAATGAAGGGCGTACGAGAGTAATTTAGGATTGCATGGCTAACTGAAAGAGCGACAGGACCTGTAAAGGAGCGCAGTGATCAGCCAATAAAGTCGCAGAAGCCTGTAGAGTCGGCGCCCAAGGAAAGACCTCGCCCGGCGGATGGGTTTAGACTAGCACAGGAAACCTAGCCGGGCGAGTTACCAGAAATCCTATCCATACTGATTCAGGTCTCCCAGGTCTTGACTGCAGTTTCGGGTCTTGACGGGTGCGCACCCTCGGCAGTTGGTTTGAGGCCAATTGATCTAGGGGACGGAGGTCTGCAAAGCAAAGGGCATTTCACATGGAAACGGGAGAAGTGGAATGACGAGAAAATGAAGGGAGGGGGGAAATCCGACACACAAGCCCCCCATTCGGAGGCCCGTGGTCCCATAATGGCGCTGGCATCCGCCGTACGTCGCAGTCGCGGGCACGACGTACGGACGGATGTCAACGCGGGGACGCAGAAAGTGAAGGGAACGAATATGACTACTTAGCTTAGATTGAGAGGGGATAGCAGACAGCCATGACATCCCTTGCTGAGAGTATGGTGATACCGGACGTCGTACCGTGCCCTCACAAGCGGCGGCGCCCACTCCTAGCGCGCGTCTTGGACGAGCGCTTCTTGTTAACGCGGACCTCGCGGGTATGCCAGTGCTCGGCGAGAACTTTGCGCCACAGCATTGGGAAATACCGCGCCAGATCGTGAGGATGCAAGTCGCCGGATGAGCTCGTTTGGGGGACGAAGAGCATGGACGCATCGATCCCTTTCTCGTGTTCAGGGCGGGGTGTCGGGCACCACTCGTCCCACAGGGGTGGCGTGTGCTCGCGGATCTCAGGTAGGATGGCGAAAGCATCCGGATCGAGGACCTGGCCCCCGTAGTTGGTCGCAGGCGGCGCAAGGAGTGCGGGACGGGAGATGATGCGGTGGAAGCCAGTTGTCTGGCCGACGTATTCGCGAGTGTATGGAGCGTCATTAGCAAAGGTGGGGGGACGAGGAAGTTTGAGATCGGGCAGGTTCTTGCGCTGGTGTGCGCGTGCCCTGCGGAAGAACGCGACACGCTCTTTGCGCAGACGCTCGCGCTCTTCAGGTGTACGCGGAGCACCCCCCCGAATGAAACCAAAGCTGGCCTTGTGAGGGCGCAGGATAGAGCGGCCAGGCTCGGCAGCAGGGGATTTAGGTGCAGATGGCTTAAGCTCGACAGAAAGCGGAGCGCCAGTGTCCGCAGACATCGTTCTGTTGGATAAGGGACGACGAACGATCACTGCGGCTGAACCGTCTCGACTCAGATGGCGCTTAAGGAAAATGATAACGAGGATAGCTTACTACAGCCCTGCGTAGCGAGTTTGGATATGGAACGTGTAACACGCATATTCTCGGCGAGAATGATGGAAGTAGTGGATACAGATGGCATAGTAAAGGTGATGTGTTGTACGAAGGTAATGATGTGCGAGTGCGAGTGAAAAGGGTGGGGAGCAGAAGGCAATTCCAAGAAGGACCTTGGACTGAGGGAGCGGCACTGGCAGGTGAGTAACTCACTTGTTGCGTTTCCGTCCGAGCTAGACCAGACTGCCTGGTCTACATTTGAGACCCCACTGGCACAGTGGATGATTGTCCTTGTTGCAGGTGCGAGAAGAACTTGTTCCTCGGCCTCAATCCCCATCTCTGTACTCAAGCGCTCACTCGCGACAATCGGAAAACAGGCAATGTCCAGACTTGAGGCCGAGGGGGGATCTGGGAGCGACGGAGAAACGGAGGCGCATCGCGCGCAGATCACGATTCTCTCCTTCCTTCCAACGTACCTCTGACTTTCCATGGATTCACGGTCATTCCCGTCCCAGCCTAACCAAGCGCCTTCCTTCCCTCAGCTTAGGCCTGAGCGCTGAGCGCTGAGCAGCGCCTATGTCTTAATCAGACCAACCAACCCCACAGCTAATCAGCTCTCAGCTAGATCTCAGATCTGGGCGTTTGCCTACTCACGACGGCTTGAAGCAATTGTAATTTCGCCCATCGTAAAGCGACCGCCTGTCTCCTAGAGGTTTGACATTCGTACCCTGATTCAACTACATTTTTTTCCGGGACTTGATGCTTACGATCACGCATCTCTTCGTGCACTTCGTATCATATTTTCCTGGACTGTGTAGAGGGGTCGGGACAATGCGTTATCAACATCATTTGGTAGACAGATTATTATCGCTCAGTCTGTATGGATATCACATCGCCCAATGACCTATTGGTTCTTTTTCTCTTCTGCACTGTAGCCCTTCGGTGGCTGGACACGTAACGGAGACTGGATGCTGGCGAGCGCGGAAACGCCAAAGAGGACGACAGGGACGAGCACGAAAATAGCGAGAAGCAGACTGGTGATGAGCGCAGGCGTGAGTAGCTGATAGCGGGCGAGGATGCCGCCCGCCGGTGGGGACGGCGAGGGAGCAGGCGTCGAGTCGTCGTCCTGACGCGGCGATCCAGCGAAGACGACGAGGTGGCGCGGATAGGCACGCGCGATCCTCTCAAGGTCAGTTGCAAAGCGGGCCTCTGGTAAACAAATGACATATATGGGTCCAGTCAGTTTTTTCAGATACGAGTCGCGCCATGCATGACACTGCGCACCATGTTCGGCGACGGAACGCTTACGCGCCCCCGCGGACTCTGTCACGGGGGGCATGGACAGCGACAGGACCACGCGCCCAGGTTCAGGTCGAGAAGTAGAAGTAGAGTCGAACGTGTCGGACGGCGGTATCGCCGCCACGCTGCCGATGGGGAATGCAAGGTACTGGGCGCCGCAGAGCGTGGCCACCTTATCGGCGAGCTCTCGGAGGGGGCTGGCGTCTGCCTTGCGGGGTGGTGGGAAGCGTACGTAGGGGAGCTGCATGGATGAGGGAGAATCTTGGAGGCGCGTTGCAAGGGAAGAGAATGGAGAGAGGGTGCGCAGGTCGGACGCGTGCAACTTATGAGAGAGAAGTAGGAAATTAGGCTTGGCGAACAGAGAGAAGGATACTTGGACGCACCCCGGGCTGGTCGACGATGACCACGGCGTCAAATTGGCAAACGTCAGCATCAGATAACAACTTGGAAAAGACGTGATCCGAGTATGGGGTTGCACTAGCGGAGACAAAGGCGGGTCGTAACCGGTCGATGGCACCGCTCCTGTAGAAATATGCATATTGAACACCAGGGGATGCTGAAATAGAGATTGTTTTTGATTACCCGTGTGATGACCACGCCACGACAGGGGACGTCCCTGAAAATGATAGAACAGTTGGAAGCCCAGCGGCAACGGCGAGAGCGAGGGTAGAGTAGCGCATAATTGAGGTGTACACCACCGATGGGTGTTGGGTGCTGCGTCTGCGTCTCGCGTGCTGCTGCGAACAAACCGGGACAGCGAGCCGTCACAAACCGGACCGTGAGAGTCGCGTGAAATTCCCCGCATTCGTCGGCCGTGCACATTTGACACGACCACACGTCCCCCTCGCATGGCGTGTTATTTAATTCTCAAAAATCAAACTTTCACAATCGCAGTAAGACGTCGACCCACAGAAACTTGTTTTCACCTATCACATGTTCAAATCAGCGCGTGGGGGAAGTGACCGCCACAATGTGCCAAGTTCGACCGGTGAAAGAGAGACTCGGATTCGATTCGAAGAGTTTTAAGCCACCGCGGCCGTGAGGAGACTATTGAAAGCCTACTGGCCGGCTTGCTGGCATGAAGCGCTGACTCGGGGCATTTGATCCCATTCTCATCCCCAGCCTTGTGTGGACCGAGAGCAGGGAAGGCGAGAATAACCACGGCCTCAGGAGTAAAATTCCACCCACGACAATACCCGTGGTGATTTGTATACATGTTCGCCGTATCTACTATACTGTTTATCATTCCCGAGGGCCACTTCTCAGAAGTATACGCCTGAAAACCCCAGTACATAGCACACCCACGAAAACCTGTCTACCAGCGAGGGTTCCCAATGCCTTGACAGTTCCACGCTCGCTCCAATAAATCCGTTCTCAGTTTCGATGATCAATTGAGGGCCGCTGGAGTGGAATCACGTCACCTGGGATTTGATCGATTTTGATCGACTGATGTGCATGCGGGGCCCAGCGTTAGCGTGGGATGGGACCACTTCCTCTCTAGGCAGCTAACGACCCTCTTCCGCCGCTCCATACGGGAAAATCACTTTTCGATGACCCAAGCTAAGAATTCAAGTCCCGGGAGATGGCACGTCATAGGTATCTCATCGCTACTCGCTTTTTCTCTCACTAAATTCACCTTGTTTTTATGGTAGATCGCCACCTTGAGCACCCTTCATCAGCACCTATTCCAGATCAACCATCGCCGCAGGGAGAGTCCAACTCCAGTGGTAGCTCTGGGCCTCTTTTCACCATGTATCTACAATTTTCAGAGGAAGAAGATAATAAGATGGCCGAACGCTGGCAAAAGGACGCAGAGGGTATGATTATCTTCGTGCGTCCCAGGACTCCTTTTAGAATGCTGCGTACTAATTCAATTCGAAATCTCAATAGAGCGGTCTATTCTCTGTCGTCGTCGCCGTTCTCGTCGCCGTGTCCGTCCAAGACCTCCGGCCCAACTCGCAGGATGCTTCTGCGTTTTATCTCGAGAAAATGTATCAGCTTCAAGCAGACCCCAATGTGTCTCGTTTATCCATCCCTCCCGCTGTCGCTAAACTTCCGGCCTTCTCTCCACCCAAATATGCTATCTGGGTAAACTCACTGTGGTTCCTGAGTCTGTCTATGAGTCTTACCTGTACAATGCTGGCGACATCCTTACAGCAGTGGGCTCGCCGATACCTTAGGGTCACTCAACTTCCACGATGCAGTCCACACGAGCGGGCGCGGGTGCGTGCATTCTTTGCGAATGGCGCCGACAAACTTCATGTTACCCGGGCGGCCGAAGCTTTACCCATCCTTATACATCTTTCCTTGTTCATCTTCTTCATAGGCCTTGTGATCTATCTATTCAATATGGATCACACTGTCTTCGACACCGTAGTTTGTTGGGTGGCAAGTCTGTCAGTGGTATATGTATGTATCACGTTGATGCCAATTTTTCGGCACGACACCCCATACTTCTCGCCGCTTTCCCCATCGGTTTGGTTCCTCTTTAGCAGCTTGCTAAGGGTTATCCTTAGAGTTATATTCATTCTCATCATGCCCTTTGGAGATAACGTCCTGGAGGCCTATTGTTCCCGGGTGGACAAGCTTCTGGTGCGGTTCATGGAGGGTGTGGGGGGAGCAGTCGAAGAAGTTGCGTCCGGACGACCAGCGGAGATTGATGGCCGTGTTATCGGTTGGACAATCGATGCGCTGGGCGAAGATGATGCACTGGAAAGATTCTTTGAGGCCATTCCTGGGTTCTATCAATCAGATGTGGGCAAGGGTATCCGAGAATGTCTTCCTGAAGGAGTTCGGCGCAAGGTCCTGAACAGGTTGAATAGATTCTTGGACCGCACCTTGTCATCGAATTCAGTCTCCGAATTGGTCAAGGTCCATCGACTCGCTGTCTGCCTTTACGCCGCCAGTGAGGTAGATCCGGACCTTGGAGTTGGCAACATGTTTGGCCAAATTATCAATGGGAACTGGCATGGGCTGCCCCATTCCATCGAGATTGGTCATTTTCTGACATCCTGGGACAAAGCCAACAGTGGATCGTTCAACACGGAAATACAAGGTATCATTGCCTGTATTGTCGCAAACGTACAGGAACGCAATGACCGATGGGTTTCGCTCGCTATGGACAACTTGGGCATTTCGGAAGGTGTTCTTCAGGACTATCTCGCACATGGAGATAGCTTGAAACTTGCCAACATGATCCATCTCATTCACCAACTTTTACGCCTTAATTTAGAGCCCCACCGCTCTTTGGAATTACTTGGCGAATTTGACATACGTGGTACCCTTCCCGAACTGCAGCACGAATTCTGTGCCTTGTGGAACGAAATTGCCCTACGAGCCCAGAACAGCGGGCCATATAGCGATCCCATCCGCTTCCTCAGAGTAATTCGCCATCATTACATCGCTTTGCATCGAGGCACCGATGCTGCACCGACTGTGTTCTCCGATTCCACCCCACATAATGCTGACGTTCTGTTCGACCCACCGTCGTATCCGCTGTGCAACATCCCCGGCCATCTCCCAGACCCGACGCCGCGCGTCCGAGAGTTGTCAGCTGTAGGTGCTGCTCGCCGTCCTTCTATCGCATCCCTCATTGACCTACATGATGACTCTGTTCTGGCCATCACCACACTTCCCTCCTTGCTTGCATCCAAACCGGCAGCTACGACAAGTATCTCTCAACTGACCTTCACCCCGTCTTCTAGTGGTACTATTGCACAGCAACACACTGGCAACGGAGATTACCTTCCTCTCTTTCCTTCCATCATACGTGGAATGCCATTTTCATCCTCCTCATCCCCGCCTCCCAGCAACCCCACTCCCATGGATTCACAGCCATGCCCGGCCTCTTCTCTATCCCAGTTTACTGGTAACCAAACGACGCCCGGCCACAGTCCTTCTCCCACCGACACAAATACCACCATTCCCCGCGCTGTTCGGCAAGGTTCCTCCGTTTCTGACCCTTCTGTTGTGGTGAACCCGACGATTCCCACAACAGAATGACCCTACTCGCATGGCAGAACCTTCTCGCGAGACCATCTTGCGAGCTAGAATGACTCATTCTAACTTAAAAGATGGTTTCGGAGGAGGATGCCGCCCCGATTTCGAGGACGATGCGAAAGACGTCTTTACTTTCATATTCATACACATTCTTCCCTGGCCATCTTCGGAATGATCACGAGTGGCGTGACTGTCTTCTGCTACTCACTGTCTTGGTTTCATCTTTCGCGAATTACCATGTTTGCAAGGTCTGGTCTCGTTCGTTCTCCCCAGCGTGCCACACAAAGCCAGAGAAGCGAGCCAGTATCCCTGAACATGTAGAGTAATTCCCAGGATAACGAAGAAGATACAGTTCCCACTGGCATGGTCATCGCTACGCCCAAGCCGTACCTGAGGAGCCAGCCCTGGGCAATGTGTCCACCCCAACCATAAACTGTTATCACTTTCTAAGACCCTAGGAGCGCTCAGGCTTTCTCAGGCTGGCAAAATATTGCCTCGAGAACTCGCGATGTAGCTGCCTAGCTTCCACGGTCAATCGGTTGCTGTACAACACTCCTCGCCCCAAAACGCGAGCTTACTGAGAGCATGAGATATGTGATACCTTGCGTCGAGATCTTTCTCTCTTCTCAGGGGAATATTGTGACCAATTGGCCAAGCCCCGAGGTGCCATCCACTCTTTCTTGACTAACCTTCTTGACTAGCTCCTGGACGACTTCCAGGGTCTCCGCTGCGCGATGGTCATCCGAGTCTCCTCTTGTGGTAAGCCTGCCCAATCTGTGTAGCCTGTACACAGCAATGATATTGTTCTCACCCAGCACACTTTCCTTCCAAACTTCGCTGTCTCGTGTCCTCTACACTGACAGCCAACTTCGAACTACGATAGTCCCACATGGGTGGATTTACAGTGAATCATCGCGGGCTTATCTTGATTTGCTTTGTTTATTGCAAGCGTAAGAACAGACAGCAGCTTGGACATTAGCCTCACCGCGATGGCTATCTATTTTGCCATTCCATGTGAGAAACGTTCGTGAGTCTCAGATCATTTCGTGGTGCTTCTGATGCCGCCCAAGAGGTATATAAGCCCCGTTGCAGCTGGTGCGTACGCTCTTGGCCGCCTGACATTAGACCTTAGCGTCATACGAGCGCCAGGGAGCGAGGACTGTCGTCCCTAGCCATAATGTGGATAAAGCACTAATATCGCAAAAAACTTGGTTTTTGGCCTATACCGTGAATTCGGTAATGCTGCTGCTGCACTGTGCGATGGCTCCATGATCAGACCCATTTGGGTACCCGGGGAGTCGCGAAAGACGCATATATCCTTGTACCATCGTGGTTGGCCCCACAATCGTTAATTTACCTTTCGCCCAGAACCCATACACGAGATGCACTTGGTGTGGGCCGCCTCATCATGATGTAATATCCCCCTTATAATGTCACCACGGATCAATATAATGGATACTGGCGCCTGACGCTTGTACAGACTCAACATTAACATCGTTCAACTTCAATATAGTGTGTCAGTGCCCAGGCCAACAACTCGTCCTAAACAGCAATCATAACATTATTCTTATAAAACAGATAATTTAAGGCCATTGTTGTGTTGAAATCGAGCTTGAGCGGCTCGTCTTAGTTCAGTTTGTTTTAATACAGTACTAGCACCATACTAATCCCCTTCTATCCTCTTATTGACTGGGAAGGGTGCACGTGCGCCTCGTTTTTCCAACATGTTGAACGACTACACGGGGACATTGTCGAGTATGGAGGATGGATTCCAGTCGGGATACAAGCCATTGTCGGTCTGTGAGATTGGTCCATTTGTTGCCGAGCTCTTGTGCAGGAAGGAAGCAATGTCCCTGGGATTGGCAGCCACTCTCGCTTCAAGATCGGAAATGGGGATGTATGTGACTTCCAGTTTCTTCCCAGTTTTTGTCTCATACGCTTTGAATATCTCGTTGAACGACTTGTTATAGAATGGATGTTGTCATCAGACGCTGCTGAGTCTCTATGGTTTTTAAGTACGTACCTTAGTGTCGCCTGCAATAGCGAAGGAACGATTCTTCAATTGCTCAGCGGGCAGGTGCGTCAGAACATGAGAGAGGTATCGGGCAATGTCAGGTACGGAGGTGAACGAAATCTGTGTATTGCCATCGCCACCGACAGACACTTTCCCACTTCTGACGTCGAGGTTCAGGTGCCTGTTCCACAGTTAATCGAATGGAGAAGGAGAGGTGCTAAGAAACATACGGTTCCCATATGAGGTCAGCAAATAGCCCAGTGTAAAAGAGGGCATATGGGATACCCAGATCCTTTAGCTGTTTCTGAACACTAGCCTTCAAACCATGCAGCCCTTCTGTTTTTCCCTCTGTTTGTCCCCCAAATTCGGATGGGATGAACAACTTGACGCCAACCTCCTTGGCGGCTTCAGCGATTCCTACTTGCAAACCAAGGGCCGAAGATGCGATGGTTGAGACGACGACGTCAATGCCGGTGAGAGCATTCTTGATCGATTCTTTGTCTGAGTAGTCGACCGGGATCACCTTGGCGTCTCCATCAATGGTGGTCTTGGATCCCTGCAACAGTTGGTGAGCGTGCGGTTGTCTGGCCCAGTCATGGCTGAAAAGGCTCACCTGACGGGTAAGGACGACGACTTCATTGATAGTTCCGGCAGCTTTATCCTTCAAGAACTGACGGACGATGATGCTACCTGTGCTCCCAGCCCCGATAATGGCGAAGTTCTTGTAGCCCGACATGTTTTGTTACAGGGTATGCGCGATAAGATCGGTTAGATATTGAGACGCCCACGGGATGTTGAATTTGGCCATGCGCGACCCCCCTTTGATGCTATGCCCTCAGATTCCGCATCGCGCGCACTCATCTCATTGTAATATACAATTATTTTGACTCGTGCTTGTTACTACTGAAATTTCCTAGGCATACTCTAGTTCCCCAAAATTGGCTGGGCATACATGATCATCCTCTGATTAGATTAATGCCGTAAAGCGCACGATTTAGGAAGCGGGCCGGTCTCCGCATTCCCACCCATATGTCTGTCCCGGACGCTCGATCTATGTGAACTTCTTTCGTGCTCAGAAGTTGCCCACGCCCATGGTTATATTTTCCTCGCTCCCCAAGCACAATGTACCCACCTCGAAATCACCGAAGCGCCATGTCTTTTTGTTCAGGACTCGGGAAAAGTGCCAACATTTACGTGCCCACAGGCCCGTTCCAACGGTCAGTTCGTTTAGCGCCTCTCCATCCATACGGTGCCACGCATGATTTTGGGATATGCTGCGCCTGTTTCCATGTTGTAGCACATGGTTTACTCGTTGAGCTACTCAGCTCAGCGTCCGAGAAGTCAAAAACCAGTAGAAATGGAAGCATCCTCGCGAAAGAAAAGTCTTCGAGAGTGTTACATAAAATGATGTATGGCGCGCAAATGCCGTCAACTGCACCGCACAGCGCTGCACGACCAGAGTATGGCAAGTAGATGTGCATTGCATAGGACAGGGAGAATTGGTCCTGAAACTGCCTGACGTCCCTCCTCTTAAACTGTAAATCATATGCGGTCATTCAGGTGCTTCCAATTGTGATTCACTTCCCGGGATCAGTTAGGACCGAGTCCAATTGCGGGGGAGCAGGACATCTGTATTCATTTCTTTCGAAGAGTCCGAAGAGGCCAGAAGCAATGCTGCTGCGGCCTAACCTGGAGGTCGAGGGCAATGTGGGCGACGCGCATGTGCACGTATGGACTTGTGCCTGCTTTGAAATCTATCATCCTTTTTCCTAAATGCTGACGTCAGACTATGTATCTGCCGGGCGCCCAACGTTAGACCCGGGCTTGGCGCTTGGCTGCCTTGCTTGTGCTGTGTAATGTGCATGGTACACGTTGCTCGCCGTCCTTAAGTACCCTCCAACTTCCAACCTCTCCTACGCTCCATATCGAACAATATTTCTTTCAATGTCTCAACATGGCAACCAAGATCCTGAGAGGGTGGATGTCATAGGTATCTTATCCGCAACTCGCCTTTGTCCTCGCCAGTTCACTCACCTGTGTAGGAGATGAGGGCCTCAGCCAGCTTCCATCAGCACAGATTCCGACTCAGCCATCGCAGGCAGAGACCCAATTTGGTGATAGCTCTGGTCCTCTTTTCACTATGTATTCAAAAATTGCAGAAGAGGAAGATAACAAGATGACCGAACGCTGGCAAAAAGACGCAGAGGGCATGATCATTTTCGTGCGTCGCCGGGTCTCCTTCCATGCTGCTCCCTACTAATTCAAAGGATAAACAGAACGGTTTATTTTCTGCTGTCGTTGCTGCACTCGTCTCTATATCGATCCAAGACCTCCGGCCTAACTCCCAGGATACTTCCAACTTTTATCTCAAGGAGATGTATCAGCTTCAAGCCGATCCCAATGTATCTCGCTCATCCACCGTGGCTCAACCTCCTGCCTTCTCTCCACCGACGTATGCTGTCTGGGTCAACTCATTGTGGTTCCTGAGCTTGGTAATCAGCCTCTCATGCGCAATGCTGGCCACATCCGTGCAGCAGTGGACACGTCGATATCTTAGGGTCACTCAGCCAGCACGATGTAATCCACACAAGCGAGCGCGGATGCGTGCATTCTTTGCAAACGGCGTTGACAAGTTCCATGTTGGCTGGGCGGTTGAAGCATTACCAGCACTGGTTCATCTCTCCCTGTTCATCTTCTTCGCTGGGCTCGCCATCTATCTGTTCAATATCAATCACACTGTCTTCGACACGGTCATCTGTTGGGTGGCACTTTTGTTAGCAGCATATGGATGCATCACATTGATGCCAAGTTTTTGGCATGACAGCCCATACTATTCACCACTTTCCTCGACAACTCATCTACTTTGCAGCAGCATCTTATGGGCAGCATATGTTCTTCTGTCTAAAATGATCATTCTCTTTAGTGCTGAGACCGCACAGCGATATAAATCTTTCGCTTTCATGTTTGTGATGTGGTTTAGCGATGGTGTGGAAGGAGAAGCCGAAGAAGCTGCTTCGGAAGGATCACCGGAGATCAACAGACGAGTCCTGGAGTGGACAGCCGATGCTCTGGGTGAAGACGATACATCAGAAAAATTCTGTGAGGCCATCCCTGGCTTCTACAGGTCGGACGTGGTCAAGGATCCTCGACGGTGTTTCTCTGGCAGGGTTCAGTGGAAGATCCTGGAGACACTGAATGGATTCATTAGGCACACCTTGTCGTCGAATTCGGTCTCCGAAGCGGTCAAAATCCGTCGGCTTACTATGTGCCTTAACGCCGCTCGTGAAGTATCTCCCTCCTTCGGAGTTAGGCACCTGTTTGACGGAAGTATTTCTGGGAACTGGTATGGAGCGCCCCATGCTGTGGAGATTGGCCACTTTTTGAGGTCCTGGGACAAAACGTTCAATGGCCAGTTCGCCCAGCGAACTCAGGTCATAGCTGCGCACATTGTCGCAAATGTGCAGGAACGCAATGACCGATGGATTGCGCTCGCAAAAGACCACCTGGGTGTCCCAGAAGATGTCTTTCAGCACTATGTTGCACACGGAGATAGCGTGCTACTCGCCAGCTTGAACCTCTTCGGCCGCCGCGCCCTTCGCGTGCGCGCCGATTACGGGTTATACTACGTTCTGCAAGGACTTTCTAAATTCAACATACACAATACCCTTCCTAAACTGCAGAATGAATTCTGTGCCCTCTGGAACGAACTTGTTCTAGAAATCCGGAAAGGCTTAGCATCTCATAGGAGATATGATGGTCCTCTGGCAGCCCTCAGGGCGTTTCGCTCTCTTTACATCGCTTTACATCAAGGCACTGGTGCTGCCCCGACTGCGTTCTCTGATTCCACCCCATATTTTTCGGAGATTCTGATGGACCCATCATCGTATCCGTTGTGCAACATCCCCAGCCATATCCCAGACTCGACGCATCACATCCATGAGTTGTCAACCGCAGAGGCTGCTGACAGTCCTTCTACTACGTTCACCATTGACCCGCATGGTGATTCTGTTCTGGTCACTGCCACACTTTCCTCCTTGCTTGTATCTCATCCAGACAACACCACACCACACCCGCTTGATGAGCCATCACTAGTCATCGAGTCTTCCCACACCACTCCTCGGGTGTCTTCGCCCAATCGTACAACTCCCTTTGACCCGGTCGCAACCGCTCCAACAAAAGGCCCTTCTGACCATCCCGCCATCTCTTGCACCTTGACCGGGACTTCTGACTCTCAATCCATTCTGGCAGTTACGACAGGTATCCCCCAACTGGCCATTACGCCCTCGCTTAGTGGTACTATCGCACTACAACACACCGGTGGCGCCCAGTAACACCCTTCCCGTAGAATTACAGTCATTCCTGGCCTCCCCGTTCCTGCCCAACCAAATGCCACCCAACCATGAACTTCCTTTCCCCAACTCAGGTACCACCATTCCTCCCATTTCTCTGGTGCCTCCATTCTGATCATACTGTTGCGTTGAATATAGAGACACTCGGTGAACTTGACGATCCCCACAGCCTGAACGACCCCACTCCCATGGGGACCCCTCGTTGCCCCCATTAGCGCCAGTGTTATATGTCCCTGATATGACCACAGATTCTTCCTCTCGGTCCGTTAATGCAAAACCTTCTTCTCGGGACTCTAGTCATATACTGTAAAATGGGGATTCTGTGCGATTTCGATCCCAATGTTTAATACGATGCTGCTCGAGGGCTCAACTCACTTTCCTTTGCTCCCTTTCCATCTCTAGAATCAATTCATTCATTAGCGCATATTATTACAATTCCTCTTTTTCGTGAATGACAATGTGCTTGCAAGGTCTCGCAGTGGTCTCGTTCGTTTTTTCCGGACAGCATGATATGCTCCATGTAGGTTGTATGCGCGCCGATACTCGCTTCAATGGCTGAACTAGGTGCCATCCAAGTTTAGAGGTGCGTGTGCACAGGCAAGTACTCCTGAACATGAACAGATAAACCAAATGTGATTGATAATGATAGTAATCCACGCAGAGCGTGCAAGAAAAGAAAGGAACATATGATGAAAGGCCCTTGTCGTAATGCATCTTCGACGCTTCTTTCCCATGTTCTTACAAATGACTCCAAGCCCCCCTTCCATTTCTCGTGCCTTTTGATGCCAAGATATTCCCATAGTGCCTGAAGCCTCTGTGCTGATCTTGTCCGTCTCTCTTTTCATCTTGTGAGGCCCTTTATTTCGACGACACCAGATGGACGTCCCTGGTGTGTTTAAGAACTTCTCCTCGTTGCCCCACTTTCTTTGTCGCAGAATTGGGAAAGCCGCGATGACCCACCCCTCGCTCCCACTTTGGTGCTTGTTTTGGTTTGGCTCAGGACAAGCCATGGCGCCATGCTTACTCTTGAGATGCACTGCCTTCCGCGTGGGCCTTGTCTGTTATTCTCATAAAGCACATGCGATCACTGGCCCGAATGGCGTGGTTGCGTGCCGTCATACTTTGGTCTGTCTGCGGGAGCTTTTGAAACTCAGATGAGCGTCAGGCACCGATACCGCCAACGCTCACACGCCCATGTGGTGCCCCCCCGCTGTCTCACCTTGCGCTCAGGACCTCAAACACGGTAGAGCAATGTGCTATGCCCTTCGTGATACATCAAGGTAAAGGAAAAGTAAAGGCGGTGCTGGACTAGTAACACAAATACATCACAAATGGCCTGACCCAACACCCTTTCACGGGCAACAAGTTTCAGCTATTCTCTTACGGGACGAAACCTACGGCACTATTTGTGGGCGACTCCTTTCTCCACCACATTTATGCGATGGGAACGTTGTCGATCACGGGAGTCGGATTCCAGTCGGGGTACAGGTGGTTGTCGGTTCGCGGGAATGGTCCCGCGGTCGCCCAGAACTTGTGCAGGAGTGACGGGAAGTCATAAGGGTCGGCGACGACTTTTGCGTCAAGCTCGGATACTGGTACGTAAGTGACTTCCACCTTCTTCCCTGTCTTTTCTTCATATGCCTTGAATATCTCGTTGAACGACTGGCTCAGGATTGCATAAATCACACACTGCTGAACATTTAGGATTCCAAAATTGCACGCACCTTGTTGTCGCCTGCAATAGTGAAAGAACGGTTCTTGACTTGTTCAGCAGGAAGGCGCGTCAAGACGTAGGAAACGTATCGCGCAATATCAGGTCTGGAAGTGAACGAGATAGTCTTATTGCCGTCGCCACCAACGGTCACCTTCCCGCCCTTGACATCGAGGTTCAGGAACCTTTAACCTGAGGTTAACTCGACGAACGGCCAAGCAAGGGTAACAAGAGGCGTACGATGCCCAGACATAATCCGCGAATGGACCGGTGTAGAAGAAGGCATATGGGATATCCAGGGCTTTCAGCTGGTCCTGAATATTTGCCTTCTGGCCAAAGATCCCCTCCGTCTCTCCTTCCGATGTATTTCCGAACTCCGAAGGGACAAATAATTTGACGCGTGCTTCCTTCGCGGCCTTTGCAATATCCCCTTGGACGGCAAGGGCAGTCCCCGAGATGGTACTGATGACGACGTCCACGCCGGTCAAGGCGTTAATGATAGATTGCTGGTGGAGTAGTCGACTGGGATCACCTTGGCGTCGCCCTCGACTGTGCTCTTGGAGCCCTATCCACAGGCGATGAGTGCGCGGGATCTCCACGGTATGATTAATTGGATGGTACCTGGCGAGTAAGGACGACGACTTCGTTGACTGTTCCTGCAGCCTTCTCCCTCAGGAACTGGCGGACGATGTAGTTGCCGAGGCCGCCGGCTCCTACAATAGCGAAGTTCTTGTATCCGGACATGTGTCGATGCTAATGACTGTGTGTGATAATGGAGGCCTCCGTTGCTTTGCATCCCCCCCTATTTATGCTCTTTTGAGCTTTGGCCTTGTCATTATGATTTGTGATCATATTCTAAACCACTTATCAACAAGCTCATCAACGTGCTATAATTGGTTAATAAACGGGTGACCACATGTCTTTCCCAATTTTGCGACAAATTTCGTCACCGTCACGAATGACGAAGCCGCTCACCTAAGACAGTTTGTCTGCCTTAAGGAGCCTGGTACCGCCAGCCTCGTGCGTGAGAATTGCCCAATGCACTAGCATTAGCCAACGGCCATCAAATCATCAATCATCAATATGAAGATGACCAACCACAAGTACCGTAGAAGGGTTCTGTTCGGCTCCACCGTTCAGTAGCGAGCAGCCGAGGTCACGAAGGTCACGGAACAGCGCGACAAGCTGTGATGTCGTGCCAAGTACTTTAATCCCCTTTCGTCGCTTTTGCTAGCAACTCAATATATACTACAAGTCAATAGACTCCGGCTTTGCTACAACTCTTTACGACTCCCCCGCAAACGGAGTACCGACTCGCAGGGAGAAAAGACAACGTGCAGTTTCCGGAGGGGAAAACGGCAAGTTTCTGAGTCTATGGAGACAAACATCGTGCCCACCTGGCTGATGCCTTGTCCACTAGGCTATCAATCCTAATCTCCTCGCCACCTTGCCTCTCAAGACAAAGCGGGACGTCATATAAAATGGCCCTATGGCTGGAACCCAGAATCGAGTTATCCGGTCTCGTCCTTCGCTCCTTTGCCCACACTGAACCTCGTTCTTGTTTTGAGTAGAATCGTGACTGTGGGGTGCGGATTCAAAGCCTTGTGATCGACATCGCGATCAATGCGCATCCCACCACAACGGGAGGAGTGACGAGACAATACGACCAGAAAATTGTACGACTTAACAGTCTTTCGAGAGCTTCGCTGGTGGTTTGCGTGATCTGCATGGGGGAAGAAATACATACTCAATAACGGCAGACCCTGGGAAAAGAGGGGCGTACCTGCCCCAACGTCAAGGCAGGCGGAGACGCTAGCAGAAGCACTTGGCTGAGTATAAAGACTGGACTGGTGCGGGGACACAGCAAGTTGTAGACACCACGGCATCAATGGCGAGGACGTACTCTTTAAATACACCCGGGGAACCTCGTAGAGCGCCGAGCACCACGAGTGGAAGGAGTAATAAAGGTGCGATAAACATACGTGCAAGTATTACTACGAAGACAGTCCTTCCCTCGCCTCTGTTCCCAAGCCGCTGTACGTGGGACTGTAGGTTAATGGAGCCCTTATAACTCTCCGTGTCAAGGCAGAAAATCTTGCGCAACCGACTCACCTGCGTCACTCGTTGCCATTCGGGGGTATTAGAGCGCGATAGCTCAGACTTATCTGTGGGCGTGTGGAAGTATGCGCCAAGCACGACGAGAGTTATCGGAATCGAGCAGTCTCCTGCCTGGGCAATCGCACCGCGAACTGGCCGCAGATACCAATCGAGAAAGTGTTGCAGGGGTTGATGGAGCGCAACTACGAGAGATAGAACTGATGCCCAGAGGGGAGGTTTCATAAAACCAGTCGCTCTTCTCCAGATCCTGCCCCCTGTGCACACTATACGCTGCACGAATGTGGTCGGGCGAGACCACGCCGGTACTAGAATATCTTCATATTCGGGACCTACGCCGGGGTTAAATGCAGAAGTGGCCTCAGGGTCGGAGGGTTCGGGAGCCCTTGAAACGCGGAGAGTAAAAGGAACGGGCTGTAAAATAGGCACATGATCTCTGCGGCTTGCGTTACGCCAAGCATGGTCAAGGCCGGGCTCTCCTCGACCATCCTCGTGCCGCATGTCCTCTGTGTGGTCGATGCCTTCGTCCGGTAAGCTAGTTTCATTGTCAAGCCCCGTGGTATGCGCAGCCTCATACGGAGGGACTACTTTAGAGAGTAAATGAACACCATAACTCCAGCGGATCTATGAATTGTCTGTGGTGAGTTTCTACTCAATCGATAATGAAACGTACCCACAAACTGGCCCATAGTACCACAGAGCAAAAGATAGGTAAGTGCGCGTCCGACGATGGAATCGACCGTATCACCGTGACCCCATTTAAGCCCTGGCACTGAAACAGCAAGCGATTGGAGAAGCGCGACTGGGAGAGAATTCGAGTTCATGATCATGGCAGCTGCCATGGCGAAGTTTCTTGAAGGATAAAACGTTCAAACTGGAAATAATGACGAGAATGAACCATACCTTTGTGGGCGGTTGAGTCTAAAAAGGAAACCAAGTAACGACGCCACCGCTAAGGATACGCCACTAATAAGGATGAAAAATAGGGGGATGATCCAAAGTTTCTGAAACTGGTCTGCAAAAGGTAAGTGAAGTGTTGATTGAGTGAGAATTAACACACCTGATGAAAGGGAAAAAGCGACTTTAGAAAAGAGAAGGCATGGCGTGAAAAAATTCACGTTTATGACGTTCAGTTGCTGAAGGCAGTCTTTAGAAAGGATAAGAGACGGACAAACAGACGCACTGTTTGCGTTGACTTGTTAAGAATGCCCCGTAGAGTGAGAATATAACCGGCAATGCACAGCAGAATGACCTGGATGATAGACTGGGGAAGTGATAGTCAAGCAATGGATGGAAGGCGCCGAACTTAGCGAGCGATGCTCACACCGAAGACAGTCTGAAAGAGCAGCCAGATGGGTGCTCCATCGGTGGCTGAGGAGGACATGACGCGGAATAGACAACGCAGTGGGCCTGCCCTAAAGCAACGTACACTCCCAATACATGAGCGGTATCCAATACATGAGCGATATCCAATACATGAAGTTCGAGACTCGGATGTGGACAGGTGGGGTCACGTGGATCTGACGGAAAACCGATCACGGGTTCATTTTGTAAAATCATAGGGCGCGCGATTTATGACCAAGCCAAGAGTTATGCGGTATGTGGTGCACGGTTTCGATGAGAGTTGGCGATGAGAGGAGGACAACTATAAATGATACAACACAGGGCAAAGTAAGCAAGCCGTATAAATAAGAAAGTGCAAGCATACGAAGCAAGCCGCTCGAAATTGCGTGGAATCTACATTCTATCGTGAAGGACCCGGATCGCGGGAGGGCTCCAGCAGACATCACGAGAACGGGATTAAATTGTTATGTCGGGAATCGATCGTGCTGACTGATGTTGATAACGATCGGATTGTTCAGACCACCGGGATCTTCAAGTTCACCAGTTGTCTCTTCGTTCAACGCAACAGCAGGGTCAGAATGGAACCACAGATATGAGAGGAATGGTGGTACCTGAGTTTGGAGAGAAGAGGTCCTCGGCTGGACGGTGTTTGGTTAGCCTCGGACAGGCAGGAGGTCGTCACGGTAAATCTGTGAGAAGGGTGTTGTAGGGAGGACGTCCTTGATGCATCCCACACCACACCCGCCAGAACCCAATCCTGCCACTCCCTTCAGTTCAGTCGCAATCACCTCGGTACAAACCATAGCTGGCCAGCCGCCATCACGCTGATGGCGACCCTGGTCTTCACTCCACTGGGACGGAGCACGGTGGGACGTGATGGGAATGCTACCTGACGGTGAGCCTCTGAGGCTGACAAGTCATGAACATGAGGTGTGAAACAATCTGCGAAGGCTGGGGATGCTGCCCAGGGATACGATGATAGCTGCTTGAGAATGTCGGCAAGATCAGGGGTGGAATCGGAGAACGCAGTGGGGCAATATTGATGCCTCAATGTAAAGCCTGAGATGGGCGACTGGCGAAGATGAAGCGACGACTATCATAAGTTGCCTCGCCATTCCCGAGCGCCTGAACATCTTCGTTCCACTGTTCGTACTGCAGTCCATAAAGGGTACTACATACATCGAAATTGCAAAGTAGTTGCAGCTCGAGATATGACACGAAATCAGGGTGATGCAGCGTGCCAGTGGCGACGTAAGATCAAGCAGGCAAGTAGCACACTATTCCCGCACGAGATGGTCTTGAAGAACACCCTCCGGAACACCCAGGCACTCCATAGCAAGCGCAATCCAAAGGTCATCTCGTTCCTGTACACATGAGAGAATCCAATCTCAACGGAACGTGGCGCTCCATGCCAGTCCCCAAAAGAAATTCTGGCCAACAGGTCGTTAACTCCGTCCGAAGTGTCAGCCTCACCGGGAGCGTTAAGGCAGATGGAGAACTGATGGAACTTTATCGGAACAGAGACTGAATGCGATGAAAAGGTGCGATTCAAAAATCCACGCATGGCACACAGGATCGTCCACTTAAACTGTTCTTGTTAGAGATTGTCGACCACGTCTGATTTGTAGAAGCCAGGTATGGCCTCAGAGTACTCTTGTCATCTTCGTTCAGAGCGTTGATCGTCCACTCCATGATATCCGAACCACTCCAGAAACCCGCCCGCCGATGAATCCAAGATCTTATCGTCAAAGGATATGTATAGAATAGCGTAGAGTGTCCATAGTATGACCGAACAAGGGAGACGGACTGTTGAGGAAAGTGGCGAATTGTATGGGCTGTTGTGCAGAAAACATGGCATCAATGCGATGCATATGTATACTGCAGACAAAAGTCCCATCCAACAAGCCACCGCACTGAAGACAATGTGATTGATATTGAATAGATAGATGACGAGGCCAGCGAAGAAGATAGACAGGGAGAGGTGTACCGAGGCAGGGAATGCTTCAACCGCCTAGCCAACCCGAAATGTGTCTACGCGATTCGCCAAGAATGTACGCACCCGCGCGCACTTGGGCGGACTGAACCGTAAAGCTGATTACCAAGCTCAGGGAATCGCACCCTCCCAGATTATGAGACCCTGAAGGTCTGGGGCAGCCGAGAACACAGAGGCCAAGGCCTCGGGCCTCGGGCGCTGGCCGAGGCAGAATGCAGGCTTAACCGTCCACCACAGGGAAGGCCTGATCAAGAGCAAAGAAGGGGGAGCATGGTCAAGCAAGTGGTGCACGTCCTGGACTTCAAGTCTGCACTGGCCTGAAGAGCCTGCTCGCGACGGCCGACGTTGGGGCACCGGCGACTGGTCGGTGTGTGAGGATGTCGGCCTCTGAACATGAGCAAAAAGGGACGTAGAAATGGGATGATCACCGCATACACCGACCAGTCACCGGCGCCCTAACGTTGCCCGTCGCGTGCACGCTCTTCAGGCTGGTGCAGACTTGAAGTCCAGGATGTGCTTCCCTGCCAGTGGCAGACAATTGAGCCTGCATTCCGCCTCGGCCAACGCCTGAGGCCCGACACCTTGGCCTCTGTGTTCTTGACCGCCCCAGACCTCCAGGGTCTCACACCGAGACTGAGCCACAGCGGAAGAGATAGATGATTGAGATATATTGGGGTCGAGTTGAAGTTGATACATTTTCCCGAGATAGAAAGTGGAAGCATCTGGTGAGTTGAGCCGGAAGTCTTGGACGGATACGGCGACAGCAAATAAACTGTTCTATTGATCTTTCCAATTAGTGCACAGTGGAAATCAAGGCGAACTCCAGGAAGATAATGATTCCTTTAGCATCTTATTGGCATTCTTATTGTCTTCCTCTGAAAATCTTGAATACATGGTGAAGGGAGGCGCCGAGCTATCACCAAGGTTGGACTGTCCATGGGACCGCTGACTCGGGATTCGCGCTGACGGAGGCTGATTGAGGTGGTCGTCTACTAAACGAGCGGGTGAATTTAGCGAGGGCAAAGGTGAGCTTCAATCAATATACCTATGACATTTCCCCTTTCAGTATCTTGGTTCAGACATGATAGATTCAGGGTCGGTTCTTGGTGGGCACTTGAAGAGCAACGTACACGCCGAAAACAGGACGCCAACGTTGGATACGTCAGGCGGCGAGCCCACTCTCTTTTTTTGTGGAAGCTCTATGATATGGCAGTAGGTGTGCGAAGCCCGCGAGTCCGACCGGATCCGCGGAGCTGGCTGGCAAGGTCATAGTCGATCCTCTTTCAGGGCAATGCAATGCTCCCGCCCAAGAACTCAATTCATCACATGCATCATAATCACAGCCCAGAAATGATTGTATTAGAAAGAACGTGGAAATGGGACCTGTCTGCCCATCAGGCCCGCTCCAATCTCGCGTGCCAATACTCTTCCTCTCTTACAGTCTTACAGTAATCCCCCATTTCGGCCAAGAGCACCGCAATTCAGTCATAACTAACTTCACAGACATAAAGATGTGGGATGACCCCAGCTGCGACGCATCCATCTCCTAGATTGCTGCTGAGCTCGGCCATCGCCTCAGCCGTTTCAAAAGCAAAGAACGGAAGTCGGACATGACCTTGGCCTTCAGTGAGGTTCCATCCACCAACAGCCTTTGCCCAG
Source organism: Russula compacta (assembly GCA_022376555.1). NCBI lineage: Eukaryota > Fungi > Basidiomycota > Agaricomycetes > Russulales > Russulaceae > Russula > Russula compacta. The sequence goes on along the minus strand of WTXH01000053.1, from coordinate 30 downwards.
GTTTGCACGGTCGACTACTGGTCATCACAT
>WTXH01000529.1:0-13493 GCA_022376555.1 Russula compacta | reverse complement strand
ACTCAGGGGCCACTGAGAACTTTATGAGTCTTGACTACGCCAGATGGCTACGACTCCCATCAAACGACTAGCAAACCCGCGACCACTATTTAACATGGATGGAACAGAAAAACAGGAGTGGAGCCCTCAAATACTACACCAACTTACAGTTCAAAACTGGTACACAGACCACAACCAAAGGTTCTTCCTCTCCGATCTGGGAGACCACAAGGCCATCTCGGATATCCATGGTTCACTTCCGTCCAGCCAAAATCGACTGGAAGAGAGGATGGATTGATTTCACCCATCTCCCCATTGTCCTCTCAGCCCCGAATGCAGCCAAAGCAGTATACGTATCTTAAATGAAGAATGTACCGCAGCCAGTCAGGAGAAGAACCAACACATACCTCCTCGGGAGAGTGACAATAGGAGGGGTCACAAGTGACCCAGAACAAAACAACACCATACCAGTTGAATACAGATGACATAGGAAAGTGTTCAGCGAAGAAGACTCACAACAAATGCCCAGCTCAACCATATGGGACCATGCTATTGAACTATTGCCTGGGGCACCCAACACCATGCCCGGACGACTGCTGCCCCTGACACAAGAAGAGAAGGCAGAAATGCACAAGTTTGTCCAAGAGCACTTAAAAAGGGGAACCATTCGCATCTCAAAATCGCCATACACAGCCAACTTCTTCTTTGTAAAGAAGAAAGATGGAAAGCTGAGGCCAGTACAGGATTACCGACCTGTCAACAAATGGACAAAAAGAAACAGAAACGTATCGCCCCTCATCCCACAGGTCGTGGACCGACTCAGCAGATGCACCAAGTTTACCATAGTAGATGTATGATGGGGCTATAACAACATCAGAATCAAGGAAGGGGATGAATGGAAAGCTGCCTTCCTTACCCACGAAGGACTGTTTGAACCCACGGTCATGTTTTTCGGCCTCACCAATTCCCCAGCAACCTTCCAAATGATGATGAATACCATCTTCCGGCAAGAAGTAGGAGAGGGCTGGCTCTCTGTCTACATGGATGACATCGCCATTCACACAGCCAAGCGGCCGCACGAAACAGAAGAACAACACACCACCAGGCATTGAGAGTATGTCCACTGCATGCTGGATAAGCTGGAGGCGAACGACCTCTATCTCAAACCAGAAAAGTGTCAATTCAAGAAGGAAGAGATCAAATACTTAGGGGTCATCGTGGGAAAAGGTCACCTCAGAATGAGCCCCAAGAATCTGCAGGGAATAGCGGACTGGTCCCCACCAAAAAGCCCAACCAATGTCAGGAGCTTCTTGGGATTCACAGGCTACTACCGTTACTTCGTCCCAAACTACTCAAAGATTGCGCGACCCCTACTCGAACTAACAAAGAAAACCACACTGTGGCATTGGGGAGAAGCACAGATGAGAGCATTTGAGGAACTGAAGACAAGGATGTGCAGCAGTCCAGTGCTGATCCAACCAAATGTCGAGAAACAGTTCACACTTCACGTCGATGCATCGGCATACAGCGTAGGCACCGTACTCTCACAGGAGGGACAGCAGCACAACCTCACACCAACTTTGGCCCAATGACACAAACCAATCCTACACCCGGTAGCATACTACTTGGCGACATTCATGCCCACAGAATGAAACTATGACATCTACGAGCGAGAACTGTTAGCTGTCATGAAGGCCCTAGCTCACTGGAGACACTACTTAGGATGGACCAAAACACCATTCATAATCCAAACCGACCACGCTAACCTCCAATACTGGAAGTCACCAAGGAACTTGAACCAACGGACTGCGCGATGGCACACTGACCTCCAAGAATATGACTACATATTGGAATACATCCCAGGCAAAACAAATACCGCAGTGGACGTGCTGTCCAGGCCAGCAAACGTGGACCACGGTGAAGACAATAACAAGAACATCATGATTATTCCACCTCACAGAATTCAAGCAGCCCAGACAGTCCAGGGAAAAACTGTTGTACCCAATCTCAAGGAGCTCAGATGAGCCATCATCAGAAACGCCCACAACATACCCACCGCCAGCCACCCAGGGAGAGACAAAACCCTAAGGAAGGTACAAGAACGGTACTGGTGCCCAAAAATGAAGGAATGGATTGCGGACTACGTCAAAGGATGTGCAACATGCCAACAAGCCAAGATACTGATGCACCGATCTCACACTCCACTCTACTGAATCCCTTCAGAACCAGGCACACTGCCGTTTCAAACCATATCCATGGACCTGATCACCGGACTACCACCAAAGCAAGGCCTGGATGCCATCCTCACCATCGTAGACCATGGATGCTCTTGCACCGCCCTATTCCTACCATGCTCTACCAACATCATGGGGCCAGGAATTGCCCAACTCTATTTAGACCACCTCTACCCTTGGTACGGACTACCAAGGAAGATCATCAGCGACAGAGACCCACGGTTCATGTCAAGTTTCGGGAAAATGCTCACCAAAAGACTAGGAATACAGCAAAACCTGTCTATAGCGGCCCACCCCCAAACTGACGGGTTATCCGAATGAAAGAACCAATGAATAGAACAATACCTACGCCTGGTGACAAGCGGACAGCCAGATGACTGGACAGAGTGGGTTGCAGTTGCGACTGCAGTACACAACAATCAGAGAAATAGCACTACCGGGCTATCACCCAATCAGATTCTAATCAGCTATGAACCAACGCTGGGGCCTGGAGACTTGGGGGTCCAGACCAACAACGAGGCTGTGGAGCAACGAACACGGAGAATGAGAGAAGCATGGGATCACGCAATCGAAGCAATCAATAAAAAGGCGGCCAATGTACCACCGGGCCAATACAAGACCGGAGACCAAGTATGGCTAGAGGGGACCCACCTGACTCTCCCCCATCAAGGGTCCAAGTTAAATTCAAAATGGTATGGCCCTTTCAAGATCCTCAAAGAGGTGTCCCCAGTTGCCTTTCTACTACAGCTCCCTGCCTCATGGCTGATCCACCCAGTGTTTCATGCCTCCCTTCTTACCCCGTATAGGGAACGGACACCCACGGCCCAATTAGCCCGGCCTCCCCCTGACCTAATCAACAATGAAGAACATACGAAGTGGAGCAGATCAGAAACCATGCCATCAAGGGCGAATCAAAGAAGCTGCATATCTCATAAAGTGGCGGGGCTACCCCGAAAGTGACAACACCTGGGAACCAGCTGACCAGGTGCATGCCCGGATCTCCTTCGGGAGTATCACAAGCGCCAGCCCTTGAACAACATAAAAGGGAAGCAGAAACCCCCAGCAAAAGCATCAGCTCAATCCTCCTCTGCTCTCAAACACATCATTGCTTCATTATGTCTTCCCCATCCAATCCCAGTTCCAGCCCCTGCCATGCATATCAATCCGAGGAGGTTGTCAGATCTCCCTCCGCAGCGGCCAGCCCCAGTCGGGCCATTACCACCCCTGCCTCCAATACCATCTGTCTCCCAGGGCCATTCCCCGACCTCGAAACCAATGCCTTCTGGGAAGGCCCCCTCTCCCCGGGCACTGTCCAATCGTCTTGGACGGATATGAGACCTCAGCCCACCCAGCTTCGACAACTGGCCGCAGGCTCGCCTCCACACTCAGCAGTGGGAGGCCTCTTCCAAGACGAGGGCGATGCCTCAAATGCAATTCGAAGAGTCAACAGGATAACTGTGAGCTCAAGCGTGGATCCAGCAAATCGACGGGAGCCCCTCCTATGCCCCGACGGATATGTCAGAACGAGGGAGGCTCCCGAGTTTACCATCACCACCCCTGACAGCGAGAAACCTGCCATCTTCATTAAGCAACTGGACAACGGACGAGTGGCCGGTCTGGCGGCCAATGCAATGGGGACCACGACGCCCAAATCATCGAGCTCTATGCTCGCCGAATTCAACGACTTCCCCTCTCCCGCTCCATCTTGGTTCTGCGCCCGCCTCTGGGGACCGAGATCGACTACCACCCCTCGAGAGGCCATCATCAACTGGACGACTGGCCCCTCCTTGCTGAGTCAGCACTACTGGTGTCTGGATCGCGAGGTGACACTGTGCGCTGAGCTATGCCTGGCTCAGGCGAATCTGGGGCGTCTGAGCTGCAAAACAAGCATGCGAAGACCGGCTCATTGCAGCAAGGGCCAGGAAAAAAGTCCCACAAGTGGGAGTCGAGTGATTGCCCCAGCTGGCAGGTGGTCGGCATGGAGGAAAACAGGATGAGGGCATCCTGTCTAGCGAGGGAGTGATGTAACCGGCCTGGGGTGATGGTTCAACACCATCGCCCCTGTAAGTTGCGGAACCGGCCAACTAGAGTATTCGGACCCCATTTCATGTTCGTGCCCTGTTTCATGTGTATCAGCCTGTGATTCTTGAGCGACCTTTGCTATTGGTCGTTATTGTTCTCCTGGTGTTTCAGATAGAAATAGGTAGTAGCACTGCCCCTCAGGCCCTAAGCCTGCCCTCAAGTACTATGTACTATATCTAGGGGACTCATTACGCCTGGTAGAGGCAAGTTGAGTCTCTTGTCTCAATTCTAGCAGTGTTCTACTTCCTTGTGGGTGGCTACTGAGTCGAAGCTCAGCAAGCAGTAACCCTGTCAAGTTGACATCGACTTTGTCTCTATAAGTCTTCTAGATCACTTCAAGATCTAGCTCATCGACTTAGTGTGTCTTTTGTTGCTGTCAAACCCTTGGTGGTGACAACAGTGTCACTGGTGATGAAGTGCAGCTGAAGAGGGTGGTTCACACAGAGAAAGAACTCTGTAGGAGATGAGACATCTTGCTCACTCCCAAGGGTGTATTTATAGTCCCTATGGTCTACATATGTCCATAAGCCCTTAAGGGGTGAGTACAGGCATCCACTATATCGCATAATTACAATATTCTACATATGGACGAGTCCAAGAGTCCACACATACCCTGAGCCCTCAGAAGGGGTACGCGTAAGCGTAGAACCATACTAAAAGGTCCGTATGTGATTGTAACTAACTGATCGTAAAGACAGGTAGGTAAAGTGTCAATCTGAAACAGTTCGATCATACAATAATCGAGTCAGATAACAAAAGAGAGTTCTTAGATCGGCCATAAGGGCATAATCACATTGTTCTAGGGTATCATACGTACGTAGGTGTCCATGCAGTCCATGTGCCGACATGTGCTCACTAAGTCCATAATTGTCCTGGAGCATTAAGTGCCCCTTGTAATGTCTGGGCCAGTTCTACCGAACCCCTGAGCGTGAGACTGTCCGGTCCAGGCATAGCCGCGCAGACGTTCCGTCTCAACATCCCCCCGTGATCCAACAATTATGGAGCACAAAGACCCATGTTGGGATTGAAGTGCAGAAGGAGGGTGCGCGAGAGTGACTTGGTGAAGCTGTCTGCAACCATTTCTTCCGTAGGTGTACGTATTAGAGAAATTTGACCATCCTCTATGTACTCGCGAATGACATGATGCTTAATGTCGATGTGCTTGGATCGAGCCGGTGACTGGGTTTAGCGTGAGGTCAACTGCGCCTTTGTTGTCACCATGTAGAGGGACAGGGTCCTCGACGGCGTACCCAAGTTCCTTCAAGAAACCTCAGTACCAGACAGCTTGGTTGGCCGCATCGGCCAGGGCCATGTACTCTGCCTCAGATGTGCTTTGGGTGATGGTCTTTTGTTTATGGGACGACCAGGAAATTGCGCCATTAGCAAGCAAGAATACATAACCAGAAGTGGAATGACGATCCTCTATGTTGTCTCCCATAGAGGAGTCAGAGTAGCCGTGAAGGCCATCGCCATCGGCCCCATCATAGCACAAGGCATGTCCTTACTTCCCACTAGGTAGGATAGGACATATTGGCGAGGCGTAGATGTTGTTTGGAGGGATTTGCTGCATACTGGGCCAAACGTGATACAGCAAAGGAAATGTCCGGACGAGTGCCAATTTGTACATAAAGCAGGCTGCCTATGAGGCTTTGGTAGTGTTTAATCTCCGCAAGGGAGGCCTGCTCAGTGTTTTTGACCAGGTGCACATCTGCACCAGCCGGTAGTGGGGTATTATGTGGGTTCGCATCCGACATGCCAAAGTGTTCTAGTACATCATGTATGTAACCAGACTGGTCGATCTCATGTGGTTACGTGACCTGTCGCGGGTGATTGAATCCCCAGATAGGACTCTATTTCCCCAAGGTCTGTCATTTCGTAACACTTCTGTAGATCCTCTTTTAAACGCTTGACTGCTTCTAAAGAAGCACCCATAATAGTGATGTCATCAACATATAAATGACGATCAACGGAGATGAATCCTCCCCCTGTGATGAAGACATCACGTAAATGTAAACTCCGGCATCGGAGAACATCCGCTTAAAGCCAAGTTCCAGAAGGAATCCATGGAATTGCAAGTTCCATGTGCGGAGGCTTGTTTGAGACCATAAATAGATTTTTTAAGCCTGCATACTTTATTCTCCTTTCCAGCGACAATGAAACCCTGTGGTTGCTCCATGTAAATCTCCTCGTCAAGCACGCCATTGAGGAACGCCGACTTGATGTCCATCTGGTGTATGTGCCAGTCTTCTAGCCAGCTAACGCTAGGAGGAGTCTGAGAGACTCAAAACATGCGACAGGGGAGAAGGTTCATCATAATCTATGCCAGGGATCTGCGTAAATCCCTTCGCCACTAGCCGGGCGGAAGCAGCCATCAGCTTTCAACTTGAATACCCATTTCGATTTTACAGCTTTGCGGCCCACCAGGAGATCGACTAACTCCCATGTGTCATTTTTAGCTAAGGCTCTATCTCGTATTGACACGCCTTTTGCCACTCATTGGCATCTTTAGACTTCAGAGCCTCGGCATAGGTAACCAGATCCCTTCCTACGTAAGCTGCGGCAAACAGTTCCACATGCCCTAGCCGCTGGGCGCCAGGCGCCTCAGCATTTTCCTCATTAAAGTACCTTCAATTCGGTACCGGCACATGTGTCAATCACCTGGGTGTGACGAAGCGCTCAGCAAATCCCCCCGGAATCATAGAATCCAGTGGAGATTCTTCTGCTCGCTTATAGGTTTGTGAAGCAGAAGGGCAGGGCAGTGGCATAGAAGGAGGAGGGTGCTTAGCAATAGGTGTAGAAGGGGGAAGAGTGCCTTGGGTGGGCGGTGTAGAGGGCTGCTCTACTTTGGGTTCAAGTAACTCGTCAACCTGATCTTCATCCTCAGAAGAGGAAGTAGGTGACGCTGCGTGTGGGGTAGTGGCGGTGCAGACGTGTTAGGTTCTGCATTCGCTGGGATAAATGGAATGGGGATAGGAGGAGGAGATGCAGTGAGCCCTTGGTGTGTCAAGGGCTTGGTCTCTTTGTCTACAGCGGGAAAGCTACTCTCGTCGAATGTCACATCCCTTGACACACGAACGGAGTGGGTACTTTTATCCCAGAGGCAGTATCCTTGCTACCAGCCTCATACCCAATGAAGACAATGGGCAGCGCTTTCACGTCAAGCTTGTGTCGCTTGTCAGCTGGCACATGCATATATGCCTTGCATCTGAAGATGCGGAAGTATGAGACGTCCGGAACATGACCAGCGTTCCATCGCTCATGAGGGGTCTTCCACTCCAGCGAGCGGATGGGAGTGCGGTTGTAGATGTGAACCGCGGTGCTTACAGCATGCTCCCAGAAGCCGTTTGACAAGTCAGCTTGGTGAAGCATGGACATTGCCTTATCCATGATGGTGCGGTTAAACCGCTCGGCTTTTCCGTTCTGCTGGGGTGTACCGCATCATCAACTGGTGTTCAATACCCTTCTCATTCAAATAGGCTCGGACTATAGCCCCTGTATATTCGCCACCTCTATCAGACCGTAGGACGCGTAGTTTTTTGGAGGTTTGGGTGGTAGCCCAATTAATATATTTTTTGAATGCATCCAGAAACTGGTCTTTTGTTTTTAAGAAGTAGACGACTGCGAGGCTAGTGTAGTCGTCGATGAAGGTGGCCATGTAGAGGGAGCCTGCAATGACTTGGTCTGCATTGGACCTGCTAAGTCCAGTGAACAATTTCTAGTATTTGGGTTGCCCTCTTAGAAGAGGACGGGAAGGGTTTGCGAGTGGATTTGCCTGTCTCGCAGCCATGGCAGAATGTAGGTATTGCCATGTCGACACCAGAGAAGTCCATGCCTTGCAGGGCAGAGGGACCATGTTCTTTTAGTGCGCGATGGGACATGTGTCCCATGCGCTGATGCCAGGTGTGGAGTGTGGTAGACTCCTTTCGGTGCATGTTCAGTGCCCCGGTGTCAGAGTCAACCCAAAAGAGTCGACCTTCACGGTATCCTGAGGCCACAACTTTGTTTGCGACAATAATGTCAAGCCATGCGAGTGGAAAGGTACAGCAGCCCCTTTATCCAAAATGGATCCAAGCGACAGAATGCGATTTCCTACGCCGGTGCATAGATAGCGTCTTTAAGGGTGATCCGCACTCCCTGCGGGCTTGTGAACACAGCGGTTCCCACACCTAACTGTGATATTACAGTACCCTGCTTGTCACTGAGATGTATGGTCCCTTTGACTGGTGTGTAGGTGACAAAGTCAGAGCGGTGGGGTGTGATGTGATGGGTTGCCCCACTGTCCATTAACCAATGTGATTTACTCGCAGCGCACAAGGAAACACCAATGTCATTGACCTCCTCAATGGAGGCGGTTGTGTCTACGACATGACTATTTACGCCTTGTTGCCGCTGCTGCTCTCCTGCTTCTTTTTAGCATCTGCCTCATCCTTTTTCTTCTTTCAGCAATCGGGCTTGATGTGCCCTTTCTTGTTGCAGTAGTGGCAAACAAGATTGGCATGCTTCTCCCTTTTATTGGAGCTGCTTTTGCCTTTGCCTTTCCCCTTGATTGGGCGATTGCATTGAGGGAGGCGGAGCTGCCAGACCTGCGACCTTCTTCATTCTGAATGCGGGCTATGATTTCGCCCGGTTGAAGCAATGTGGGGTCGCTGGCAGCAAGGATAGTCGAGGTAAGAACCTCGTAAGAGTCGGGGAGAGCGCGAGTATGATAAAACAATATTGAGTGTCAGTGACACCCATCTTGGCTTGGCAAGGTTGACGTGGGACTCGTTCAGCTTGGTGAGCTGCGGTCCCATTGGCTGACTTTCATCCAGCCTGGCTTGTGTGAGCGCAATCCAGTCATTGAAGACGGTGGTGCTACCGGAGACTCCGCCATAGAGCCTCTTAAGCTGATCCCACCTGTCTTTGAGGGTCAGGTAGGCGTTTTCGTCAGCGATCTGGGAGAAGACTCCCGTGGTCATGTACAATCGCAAGTATGCCTTGAGTCGGCGTTGCGTATTGTTCCACTCGTCTACATCGGCGCCAGTAGGACAGCTCCAGAAACGCAAGTGGTCTTCCGCTTCATAGATTGTTAAGATTGCCTCGAAGGTGCCGGACCATTCTGACCACCCAGTACCGTCAAACTGTGGGAGCTTGACTCCCGACGGTATAGCAAAGCTTGACTGGAATGCATTTGAGATGCACGTAGTTATAGCTGGCTGGGAAAGGGGCGCATTGCCCAAGACTGTGTTGGTTGGAGTATTGGGTCGAGAGGACATGTTGTGACTGTGCCAAGGAGCAGTCAGCACGAGTCCCTGCTAGCACACAGGTGTAGTAGAGTGCCGCCTCCTGTCTGTGGTACTGTATGGCCAGAACACTAATGTGTCCTGCCTCTGCATGTGCTTCTATGTATGGTAGGTAGTATGATATTTGTTATAGTAGTTCTATTACCGCTGAAGTGCTACCCGCAGCTCCAGGGGAGTCATGTCAGAGATGAGCCAGCAGCCACTTCCCTAGAGGATGCAGATGTGAAATATCTGCCACTCTAGTGGGTCCGCGGAGTCTCTGATTAACGCCTAGATGATTGGGCACATGACTAAGTAGCTAGGGCATGGATATCCTGACTGTGGGGCGTCGCACCCCAGAGGCCGCAACGGGTACTTATGCCAGCAGACCCGCATGCCTAGACTACTGTGTGTCTACTTTGTTTATGTAGCGTGGCGCAGTTGTAACTAGGCCCAAGCGCTAGGGGTGTGACTAACCCCCACCTTGTGATAGACCCAAAGCCACTCCCACTGAAGGGCAGACAGCCAACCATTCACCAGGCCTATAGCCAGTCTGGGCTTCCCCAGACCCGCCTAAGCACATAAGGCACTCTACACTAAAATGTAGTAATGTGTAGTATAGCGCGCAACGCTAGAGGGGGTTTAGTGCATGTCACCTACACCTAGGTCCATAATGCACCTCACGCAAGGTCCTTAAGACCCCAGCACAGACCTAGCCAGGTTGCTTACCCCCATGGGCTCAGCGGATCCTGCTAGTCAGAGTATACGGCGAACAAAGACTTTACTCACTGTTAGAAACGTTGTGAGCGATAGAACTTTGTGTAGTGGTTGTAAGTTTAGAGCGCAGGGCCCATAACCTGATGAAGTGCAGCTGAAGAGGGTGGTTCACACAGAGAAAGAACTCTGTAGGAGATGAGACGTCTTGCTCACTCCCAAGGGTGTATTTATAGTCCCTATGGTCTACATATGTCCATAAGCCCTTAAGGGGTGAGTACAGGCGTCCACTATATCGCATAATTACAATATTCTACATATGGACGAGTCCAAGAGTCCGCACATACCCTGAGCCCTCAGAAGGGGTACGCATAAGCGTAGAACCGTACTAAAAGGTCCGTATGTGATTGTAACTAACTGATCATAAAGACGTAGGTAAAGTGTCAATCTGAAACAGTTCGATCATACAATAATCAGTCAGATAACAAAAGAGAGTTCTTAGATCGGCCATAAGGGCGTAATCACATTGTTCTAGGGTATCGTACATACGTAGGTGTCCATGCAGTCCATGTGCCGACATGTGCTCACTAAGTCCGTAATTGTCCTGGAGCATTAAGTGCCCCTTGTAATGTCCAGGCCGGTTCTACCGAACCCCTGAGCATGAGACTGTCCAGTCCGGGCATAGCTGCACAGACGTTCCATCTCAACAACTGCTGCTGCTGCACTGCCTCCACCAGCACCAGCACCAGCAGTGCTGCCACTCCCCTTGCTACCACCAGGACCAGCAACAGCAGCAGCAGCCACCTGCCCAACTTCACCCCTATCCCCATGACTGCAACAGGCCCTTGATCATGCACATGAATGCATCCAGTGTCTGGGATCTTGCTTGTGTGCCCTGTGTCAAGGAGGATAGTTTATTGTATAATACTATTTGTAAAGTACATATTATCATAATACATGCTGCATTATCATAAATCAAATGGTAGATGAGTGTGAGCACTTGCAATTCTCTAATGACTGAAAATGGCATTGAGCCGTTCCTGAGCTGCTCCAAGCTTGAACTGACCAAATTCGGCCTCTGAACTGACTAAATATGGCATTCAGAAATGGCTTGAGCCGTTCCTGAGCCGCTCGAGGCTGTTGAGCCGTTCAGTGGCTCGGCTTGGCTCCAAATCAGCTTGGCTCAGCTTGTGAGCAGCTTCAAGCCGAGCCGTGACAGCACTATACATGCCCCGTCGCTCCCCAGAGCGGCCACAAGGTCACATCCATCAGCAATCTCAAGAAAAATGTCGGGGCGTCATCCTCGGGGTGGAAGAAAAAAAAGTATTCACGTAGCAACACTTATTACACGAGGCAGGGTGAAATGAAAGTGCGGTGCGCCTACCTAAAACTTGAAGTCTCGCCCACTCTTATCCCTCTTGGCGCGGTCACGATCGGCCTCCATCTTTTGGCGCTTCTTTGCCATCTCTTTCGCGACCATGTCCGAGAAGTCCTCCCGCCCTGGCCCCTGACCAGGCACTCCCGCGCCCCGCGCGAGTGTGTATCGTACCGCCTCCGCAGCTCATCTTCCGACAACCCCTCGAGCTCGCTTACGTCCAGCGAAACGTCCACGCCGGCCTTGCGCTATACACGGATAGCCTGAGGTTAGCGCACAGTGCGTTTTGCGTGGTGGAAACATACCTTGGTCCCACGTTCCTCCCCAAGCACTGGCACGGATGCGCCGACAACACCACTGACCTCGTACCCACGCTCGGAGCCCATAAGGCCGCGGACGCTCGTCTGCTTCTCCGGGAGACTGATATAGTTGCCGGCTGCCAACTTCGTCTCGCGCTGGGGCGGCGGACGTCTTCCGCAGTTCGAGAAAATCGGGTGTCTCGAGGCCAGCGGCGACTGTCGAGACAACTGATGCCATACCCGACGGAGTTGCAAGCCCCGATGGCGTTTGAAGGCCGTCGGCGGGAGCAGCTTCCGTGGGTTCCTCTTCCTCTTCGTCCTCGTCCTCATCGGATTCCTCCTCTTCCTCGTCTGCGAAGTTCTCATCGTTAGGGATTCAATGAATCAACACTGAACAGGGCTGACGAACCTTCTTCAGGCTCGAGCTCACCCTTTCTATCGACTGGCTCCCCCACCTACAATAGCATTAGTATATAATTACACAAGGCGATCAAATTCACGCACCGCTGTGTCGTTCGTCTTTGGCAGAACGCCAAACACATCACCATACAACGGACGATTGTACTCATCTAGTGGAGGTTTTCCCCATCCACCGGGATGAAAACCCCACTGCGCGCTGTAGCGGTTGGGTATGTGAGAGAAGGTTCTGGAGAATGATCATAGGTACACACCCTTCGGAATGGGCGCATTCAGTCCAGGTATCCGAAGCGTGGGATAGCTTGGGGGAGGGCCGAAGCGCTGCATACTAATAAAGCCATGGCGGTGGTGCAAGTGGTGGAATAGAGAGAGCCTCAACGAGCTCTGGGGAAAGATCCCCAGGCCGTTTTTCTTTGAGAGAAGTCTCAAACTCTTTGCCCTCGTAATACATCTCGCCAAAACCGGTCAAGGGTGGCTTTGTTTGAAATTTGAAAAACGCATCGTGGAGCTTTTGATAGTCAATGTCAATCTTGCCCATCTTGGGCTGAACACGCTCGCGGGTCTTGGCCTTGAGTGACATGTTTGCTTCCTTTTCTTTGATAGCATCACGTTGGGTCGCAATGCCGGTATCGGCGATGTAGGAAGGAAGCTGGAAGGGTGGTTTCTCGATGCCACGCTTCCCCTGCAGGTAGTCACGCTTGGCGCTCCAATGTGCAGGAATAGGAATGGTGTTACGATAGCACTTGAGGTGCAGCAGAAGTCGTGGATCTGCGGCAGAGACGTCCGTCCACTCTACGACTTCGGGTTTTCCGACGAGTTGCTTGAGTTCTGCAACCGTAAGGCGATTGAGCTTGCGCTGCTTCTTCTTGGAAAGGGGCTTCTTCTCTGCCTCGGCTTCAGAGTCTGTCTCGCCAGCTATTTCATCATCCGAGTAGATGACCTCGCCCTTGGACGGTCCTCGGATTTTACCTGGAGTGGAGGAAAGGCAGGTTGTGGACGGCAGATGAGGTTCATTATGAAGATCTACGCACTGGCCTGTCTTCGGGGTCGAACTGAAAGCGGGCAAATACGTCGGAGAAGGCATCGAGGGCAGCTCCCTTTAAATCCAACTGCTCAGACACGTACTCGACGT
>WTXH01000528.1:0-13517 GCA_022376555.1 Russula compacta | reverse complement strand
CGCCTACGTCAAGACTGCGCCGATCTTGAAATTAAAATACCGCAAGAATGTACAGTACAAACTTGGAGGCAACGTTGGCGATGGATACTGAATCTCACCAAACATCGGAAAAGTGATGATATCATAAGGTCTCGCTCGAATCGAATGGGCGAATCATACCATCCACTGACTCGTTACTCAGAGGTCTAGGATCTACGGGGCCTATCGCAAATCATCCACATCTCGCAGTACTACAGCAGCCGAACCCAGGAGCTATTGCCAGTCCACTGGCTGAACTTGCACTCGCATGCACCTTTGACCGCCCGCACGTAAGAAGCGTTGTTATGAGTGTTAGAATTTTATGTCATCCTTTCGCTCCGAGATAGAATAAACCAGAAATACAAATGTAGCGTATGCAATAAATGAACAATTGTGATAGAACCAGCCAGTCAACCCAAATAATCAAAAGCCTGCCACACGCCTACCAGGGGGGATATTGGGGCTAGTCACCGCCACTGGCCCATGGGCACGCTCATCACGCATCCTGCTCTGCCCTGGCGCACCATTCAGCAAGCTGATAAGTTTGCGCCGTTCAGCAGCCTGCGTTGGGTCCTCATACACTGCTTGCAAGCCCTGGCCCGTCCCGTTATCTGGCGCAGCACTCTTTGTGGTGCCACTCTCGGGTTCATCCCCAAATGTGTAAGAAGTGGCGTAGATATTTGCCGGTGGGGGGTGGATGCTGGAAACGCTCGCGCCAGTATCCATGTTCACGCCAACGTTCGTACCTTTGGTGTTTGGCTTTGGCTGCAAAAGCGAAGGAAAACACGATCACGTGACGTAAGTAGCAAGCCTTCAAAGAACCGAAGTACTTGACTCACTTTGGCCCGCGGACGTGCGCGTTTCCGCTTTGGTGGTGGTTCTACATGCTCTCTGGACACCATGGCACCGGCGTTGCGCTTGCCGAGTAAGTTGGAAATGCTCTCGTGCAGAGCCCGTGCAGCTGGGTCCGTCGGCTCAAAGGGCAGTTTCAACGGTGACGGTGTGTCGACGATGGTACACGCTGAGCTGCCTCGTTATCATCCGTATCACTCCCCGGTGTGGGTACCTTCCCTGAAGAAAGGGAGGAAAGGACAAGGCTCGGGTGCGCAGAGAGCGAGGAGAGGGATAAGTGCGGGTTACATGAAGGACTCGAGGGGGGAAGTGTTGGTAAGGAACTGGGGAGTACTTCGTCCTGGCTATGACTAGAGAGTAACTTGGGTCGACCAAAGAATACTTCTTGGTTAGCGGAGTCTGCCTCTGGCTGCGAAGCTTCCGGCGGCGGCGTGGATACGCGGGGAGAGTGCTGGTCGAAGCTGCCGTCCGCCCCTCCTGCACCGGGTCAGGCAACTTCACTACTTGTGCGAAAAGGTCAACATGTTGTCGGTTATGAGGAACACCAGGCGCACAATTTATGACGTCCGACGTCTCAGGATTCGGCGCATGTGAATCTGGCACGACAAACATCCCAGAGGGAGGCAGAGTACCCGTCTTCGCGATATACGAGAGCCAGCGCATGTCGACCACCGGCGTGCCCCACATCCGTGCCCTAGCGTACTTCGCACCTGCTGCAGCGGGACACAACAGGTGGGTCGTCACGCGATTGAATGTCGGCGCGTGCGTCATCCCTTCGAGTCCAGTTGTCAAAACACTGCACAGAAATGCGAGCCAAGACTTTACCCAACGCGCGAACGAGACGCTTGACCCACATGTCCTCTGCAAGATCGAGTCCTGACGGGCTGAGGTTAATGCCAGGGAGATGAATCGTGTGCGGGAGCGGGGAGAAGGCGGGATGTTCCTCTATGTGACATATTCGTTCACGGGAGAGGCAACCTTCGAGCCAGCACTCAGTACGATATCGCGGCCTGAGAGTGAAGTCTGCCTCGTCGAGATATAACTTGCTACCGCTGGGCCGTGTGAGCATGAGGTAGGAATCGACAAAGTGAAAAGGAGAAATACCTAACCAACCGCACGATCACGAAATCCACACCTTCTTCGTCTTCATCTTCAACCCACGTTCCACCACAACCCTCGATCGCAGAGCGCACGCTCCCTGAACGAGCCTCGGCGCGTACGCGGAAACGCATCCCGGCAAATATATGAGCTTGTGGGCCACCTGGCTCAGGTGCCACTTGCGCAGGTGAAGTTGGCCGTGGCAAGAACAGTGATTGGACTTTGCGAAATGGCTGCCGTGACGCGGAGGCAGAGAAATCCTCCAATGCTGGCCCTGTACTGGGTGCGAATGACTTTGACCGCGTGAATGTTGCAAGCGCGCTACGGCCCTTGCCCAATGAGGTTGGATCTCGAGGGTCCAAGGCTCGCGCCTTTCCCGTACACTTGTTGGCCGTCGGCAGGAAAAGTGGAGGACTAGGAGTGGGGTTGGGAGCTTCCGCAAGGGCGGTTTTAATTAACTCTGATCCGACCTTGGCGTACCCGCGCGGCGCGAGGAGGCTCTCCCAAACACGCAATGTCGCAGCAGGAACGCGACGAGCAACAGCAATCTCCTCCTCCTCAGGTGCATCAGGATCAGGTTGTGCATGTCCTTGGGAGAGCTGGGGTGCTTCAAGGCTTGGACAATTCGACAAAGACGGGAGCTGTCTTCGCTCGGGACGTGGGTGCGTGACAAGGTAAGGTATTTCTCCAAATCGCCCTGGGCAACGTCGTGTTACAATCGAACTGGTACTTTTGGTCAAGAGCGGGGATCATACGCACCGCCAAAGTCCAGGGAATCCCAGAACCACTCCTCCCAGACAAGTTTAATATCAGCTTCTCCCCGTTCGTTGAACCTACGCGCATAGTGCATCTTTTCCGTTTCTTCATTTGATGAGCAGAGCAGATGAGTAACGCCACGGGTCGCTCGATATTCTTGACGTATTTACCACCATATTGTGTAACAGCATGGTTAATGGCGGTACGCTGGTCAAGGTCTTCAAACCCGGAAACGCACAAAGTGACACCCGAAAATATAGGAAGACGGTGTTCCTCGACTTTCTGCGGAAAGAATCAAGAACGTGAAGGGAGTAAATGATGAGATGAACCGAACTGTGTCAAAGTCAAAATCATCGCCCCGCTGCCAGATCTCAAAAGTGTCGAGAACCCATGACGGTTTCAATATAGGTATCCTTCGCTCCACCGCGCACTGGTATTGTATTCAATGACAGTAAGGAATCTCAGTATGGAAAGCGCGTACCCGGTATTTTGCTCCTCCATGTTCCTCCGCGATCAGATGCGTGACGTAGTCTGTGAAGGCAGCGGTAGTGCTTGCGCCCATTTCTCCAGCTTTTGGGTATATTGTTGACTGTCGATAATCCCGTTAAAATGAGGTCAAGGCAGAAGGAAATTATTCACTACATGCCTTGTCGACACCAGTTGTACAGATTGTGAAGCCGCGGAATGGCCTTGGACACGTGTCAAAAAAGCTGGTCTCAAGGTCTTCAGGTGCATTGGATGGCGGCGGCGACGGTGGCGGCATACGTTCCTCATGCGTTCTTGTTTCTTCTGGTCTCGCTGGCCGCAGCTTTACACCGGGTACCTACAGACAGAAGGTGAGGCATAAGATGTAAGTTGGGTACCTAGTAAATACCTTCTTTGATCTATTTACGCGACGGGCCATGAGGTGGTGTGGTATGCTATGTCGTACGTGCCTTGGCAAGTCATCAACAGACGCGTTTGCTTGGTCGCAGTCGCGGTCACCGTTGCGGTTGGACTAAATGAGCGTGAGCGCGTCTAGACGTTCAGCATTAGGTTAGGGTTTGCATCCATCTCCCCCTCTGCACCTCGACTATCGACCACTACGTGATGTCCGACCTCTACCGTTCAGCGATGCATGCGCGAATCGCAAGACTCCCACAACTTCCTCCAGATCTTCCTGGAGAGGATGAAGAAGAAGAAGAAGAGTCCGAAGCAGCAGATTCAATCGGGGCACTGCCGTCCCTTTCAAAGAGTTCTCCCGCCAACCGCCTACCACGAACTCCAAACCCTGAGTATGCACCCATATCTGGAGCATTTTACTTCTCCGACGCAGTGCAAGTCAATGTCCCCGCATCAAAGCTTGACTCCCGCGTGTACTACACTCCACCGCAGACCACAGATGGTAGTCTTGGGTCGGTCATGGTCTGCCACCATGGTGCAGGCTTCTGTGGTCTGAGTTTCGCACTCTTCGCCAAGGAAGTGACAAATCTGTCTAAGGGGGAGCTTGGTGTTTTATCCATTGATGCGCGGAGGCATGGTGCGCACTCCCAGTCGTCGGTCGACGCAGTCTCAGACATCGTCAGGGAAGACTCTTCCAATCGAGGGCTCTTCTGATGAAGACTTGTCACTCGAAATTCTCGTAAACGATCTCTATAACCTTTTGGGAGTCGTCTTCCCGGATTCTGCAGCCGCGCCTTCGCTCCTTGTACGTGCCATCGAGCCTTTCCCTCCCTCATCAACGCCTTTAATGCGTTTGTAAGCTCGTTGGACATAGCATGGGCGGCGCCGTTGTTGTTCACACAATACCGCACCTTCTAGAAGCAAAATATCGCGTGTCTGGTGTTGTCGTGCTTGACGTCGTGGAAGGCACCGCGCTTGACGCCCTCCCTCACATGCCCGCCATTCTAAACTCAAGGCCAGAGGGTTTCGACAATGTCAGCGATGCGATAGAGTGGCAGTATGTCCCGTCTATTCCATCTTGTACACCTATACTCAATGCACTGCGTAGCATCACTGCGCACCAGATCCGTAATATCGCTTCTGCCCGAGTGTCAGTGCCTTCCCTTGTCATCCCTACGCCCGATCCCCGAGCGCGTGGTGCGCGTGAGTTTTCCTGGCGTACGCCATTGCGCACTACGGGACCGTACTGGGAAGGTGTGCTTCTCTCCTATCATCCCCTACTCGATATTGACGGCTTCACACCCGCAAAGGCTGGTTCAAGGGACTATCGGCAGCGTTCCTTGCTGCACGCACTGCGCGTTTGTTGGTACTTGCAGGTACCGATCGCCTTGACCGCGAGCTTATGATTGGGCAAATGCAAGGCAAGTTCCAAATGGTTGTCGTACCAAACACAGGGCATATGCTTCACGAGGTGAGATTCATTTTGCAGGCTCGGGTTAGCTGATAAACTAAGATGCGATGCCTATGCGAAGGACGACCCGGTGACACTTGCACAGACGTTGGTGGGATTCTGGCGAAGGAATGAACTTGTTGTCGTGGGAATCAAGAGAGTAGGGGACCGATAAGCTTTCAAATGCCACTGTGCAGAACGAACACCCCAAAGAAAGGATGCAAACAAGCGTAGCCGTCCATAATATTGTGCCAGTGCAACGCCTGGAAGCTCTACAGCCCTTATAGGTTTGTGCGTGCTCAAACGATAGAAGTCAAGAGAATATTACCGGGAAATTTGTTCAGCAATGAGGAAACCAAGTGCCTGGAATCGACAGTCAGCGTGGGATATGCTTTGCATGAATGTCTCTCTGAAGCCATCGAAACCATCACCGCGATTCATGGTAATAACACTTTACCGATTGTTCTATGCACTCTTGTAAATGTTTGAATCACGCTTGATCTCCTCTATGATCGCATTTGGCGCTGTCTCTCAAGTCCGAAGATATTCATGCGACAGAGACTCTAAACAGGAGACCCAGAATCAGAGGGTCTCCTCCACGATTGGATACCAACTTCGCTCCCACCTAGCTACTTTCTGGATAGTAACTCGGTCTATTTCTTACGTGATCATCATATCCTTGGTGCCATCCATTGCACTAATCTTAGTGAGCCTTGCCTAGATCGTATTGTCATTGTCCGCGAACCGCGACTTCTTCATTATTCATACAGTGCATGCCCGCATGACCTCCTGGTGGTGACTCCTTTGGTCAGGAGTAGCACCACGTCACTCGCAATGTTTCAACCATGAACCACGGGGGTACCGCGACAATAAGTTCGAAATGTCTCTAGGGTTCCTGGTGTCTCGCTTGTTTGCATCGGAAGAGGTGTCATCACCGCCCCGACCTGACTTCTCAGGCGATCGTTAATTCGGACTGAGCTCGGGAACGAGTACTGCTGTCTCCACTTATCGGAGGTACATACCCGGGACAGAGTACATTGCTCGATAACCCATGTGGGCGTGTCCGTAGTTTCCTATCCAACGAGGTCTCTATTCACAAGAGACTATGTCACCCAGGGATGCTGGTGCCTTCCATGTCTTTGCCGAGGCCATATGGGGTAAGTTTATTGAGATTAGACCGAAGAGGACGCGCGAGAGGCATTGGCCTGTGCTAGGCAGTGTCCTATCGCGTCTGTCCTACAAGCAAAGTTACCAGTAAGCGGCGTGAGAGCTTCAATAGAGCCGCCGCAGTAACTCCGAGGATAGCTAGCTACGGTCAATTTCGGTACCACACCCATCGGCAGAGTCAAGCTCTGCAACTGTGAGAGAAAGGCACGGGTCATCCGGCCACCGTGGGTTCGCTCCCGGGCTTCATTTATTTCTGTTTGGGGACTACTGTACGATCCCGGAAGGGATGTGGACAAGTCCATAGTGCAGGGATGATTTGGCACGTCCCTGGACTCGTATTCAGGACTTGCAACGACCAGATATCATGCATATATCAAGGTTTGAGAGAGTAAGGACGGGCGGGATCAGATGTCCCATCATGGATGATCCCAGGGAGATCAGTGGCTGGTGGCATTCATTCGGGTACTATTAAATCGAATCATACCCCCTCCTAGCACACCTCTGATGGCCTGTTGGCTGACTGTTATTTACATCACCAAACATATATCTTGGAATTCCGGGCAATGAAACCATCGCACCATTGTTTTATTACGGTTACTCGCGGTTTGTAGGCATCAGCCGATATCAATAACTGCCACTGCGATAGCGATGCGCACTCGATTCGAGCACGCCTGGCAAGAAAAATATGGCAGGGATTCGTTATATGAAGGCGGAGATTGCCAAGGTCTGACTGATCGGAGGTTGTCGGTGCCACATGCACACTCATGTGATGACCCTGGCCAGAACGAACACTCCAGTTTCACGTTCTCTGCGGGGAAATGGTTATCAAAAGGTGATCAGCGTCTGACCGTTGCGGTAGGGACAGAGGGACAGATCCTGCCAATGGCCGTGTTAATGGATAGATGGTACTTGGTATAGAACTGTGTCATAGGGTATATTCAGAGGCGCCCAGATTGGACAACACCACTCAGTCGTCAGCCTTCCTCTCAACTTTACATTTTTACCGGTGATCCCTGACAATGTAACATATATTATCAAGATGAATGTCAGCTTTATATCCGCAGCAGCAAAGAAGTCAAGAAGGCATGGTGAGCTGGGAAGGCAACTAGGCAATACACCAACTTAGTAAGATGATCATGACCATGTTCCGACAACTCCTCCACCAACCAATGAAAATGTTCGCGAACGCTTGTCTCGGCATTGCAGTGTCTGCAGTGCGTCAGTTGAGCCAACTAGTACGGTCGTTCTTTGTCTTTTGAGATGCTGTACGAACAGGTTTCGTGTCCGAGAACCCCAGTTGTCACTGTTTCAATCCCCTTGGCGCCGGAATATTCCTCTCTGCTGGACTATATATCATAAAATCGCCGATAGCCTTCTGATCCGTACTCCTTTTTTGAATGTCATGGGCAGACCCTCCATCGTCGTTACCGTTCTCCTTGCAACGGTGGGAGGGACCTTTTCAAGCACCGACGTGAGTACAGAGTAGCTTTCACACCCCGAACAATCGGCTTAATTGCATCGCGAAGTCCGATTGTCAAAAATATTTGACTTCCGTCGGTAGATCTGCTGCTCCTGCCCAAAGTTTTCTATTCAACGGTTGAAACCATATAGCTGGCGACGAATGGCCGCGGAGAATCGCCCCGTGCGATAGCTAGCATTCTTGAAAAACGTCGCGAGACTTTATATTGGGCGGCGCGGGGGGGTATGGCCTTTCCCATGCCCTAGTGATCATCTTCTGAGATACCTTCAATTTGCACCAGGAAACAGCCATTTTTGTACTTGGTGAGTGACAAGCTAGTAGAAGTATGCTGGTGGTGCGTTTGCTGCGAGTGGGGACGATGCCAGGACGTGGCCCTTGAACTGGGAAATATATAAAACCCGTTTGGCGACCTGTTCCTGAAACAAGTCCCGCGGCGGTCCCGGTGGTTTTGGATTTGGGCGATGGACTCGTTGCGCGTCCCCGGATTGCTGATATTCTCAACCACAGTAACCGTCATCGTTTCAACCTTGCAAGTCCCTGCTCAGCTTGTCGATCAAAGATCGCCCCCGTTCCTTCAAACAGCTGGACCGACGATTGCACGCCACCTCTCGAACTCGTGAGCCACCATCCGTTTCGAAGGGCTATGAAGGCCGCGGACGTTTCCAAATGGACATATCGTGATTCGGGTGGTGACAGTGATCTTGCGTCGGTCTCAAAACGTGCGCTTCTTTCCTCTCCCGCCCGATTCCTGTCTCATTTGTCTCATTCTCCTCACCTGATGGTGACATGTATCATCACAGCATCTCGTGGCTGGACAGCCGCCCAAATCTTGACCCTATCCTTGTTGCCTTCGTCCTTTGTCTGGTCTTTGTTCTTTATATTTTATACCAGAGAGGGCGCCTATCCCGTCTCACATTTATCTTCTGCTCCATGCGGCGCAGACGACAAGCTCGATCGCGTGGATGGACACTCCACGATGATGCTTCCGGTAATGGAGGTTCGCACCACGCTACCGACGCAGAAGCGACGCCTATACTAAACCCGCCCCTCCACTGGCCCTCCTTATCTCCCCACGATACCACCGATGACCAGCATCTTAGCCCTCGCACGAGGCTGGACATCCTAATGCCAGCGTTCTCTAATGCCATCCGTTCGATGAAGCGGTTATTTGGTGGGGGCCCCATTCCAGTGTCTCGCGCCCCCGCCTCAGAAGCCTTTGATCTCGAGGATTCCGACACTGAAACGGACCCCATGGACACCCTCAGAACTAGTTCGTCCAGAAGCTGGCGAAACGGACGCACGACTCCTGGACGGAATTCGGCTCCCCTTACCGACCGCACAACTTCCACGCATAATCTGGCCAGTGAGGCTTCACGAAGCTCCGCCGCACTCGACTCGACGCTCCACAACGGCCGGGGACGCGATGAGGACGCTGCCAATTCCGACCGAGATGGTGGCGTTGATGATAATGATCGGATGGACATTGAGAATGAGGTTATGTTGATATCTAGGAATGGGCGGGACTTTTCTTTGAGGGAAAGTGCATCCTCTGTGCTGGATGGCAGAGGCCCCGTCGAGGCGGATCGGGAAAGCGTAGATGTTGTGCCGCCAACCCCTCAGCTCAATCAGGTGAGCTTTACAAATCCGTAACTTGCATGGTGATCCTCATGCGACGCGTGACCGCTCGATTTTTCAGCCCTTCCGCCAAAGTCTTTACCATGTGAGAAGCGCATCAACGCCACATCTTCACAGCCTTTCCTCTGATGCCTCCCTGATACGTTCCTTTTCCCCTTCCACCGACGACCTGCCCAACTTTCGCTTTCGCCGTCCTGATTTACCTTTGGCCTCGCCCAAACCTATCCCCGCGCGGCCGAGCGCCTCAAGCAATTTGCCGCTCTTACGCGAGGGCGGCGCCCTTGGCGCACACTACTACACGGCGGCGACGCCGCCCGAAGGCTCTGTTGGACCGGGCTCCTATCGCTCAAAAATGGCTGCTACCCTGTCGTTGTCGCCAGACGCACGCTCACACTGCGTACCAGCGGACTCCAGCCCCCCAGTCTCTCCGCAGCTACAAAACTACACCCCCTCCTTTCTGGGACGGCCGCGTCCCGATTCCCCATACGTCCCACCGAGCTCGTTCCCGTCGACGCCTCTCCAGGCGTCGGATCCGCAGAATCTGATCCCTTCTGCGGTGCGGGGTGCGGGGTACAATCCATTTCACCACGCACGATCGGCAAGTGATATTGGGTAGGCCATGCTCACCCACCGGACCCCTTAGGGCCCCTCGAGCGGGTATGAAAGCGTGTCACTACTCTCAGTGACCGTGTTCTGAGAAGGCAAGGCTGTGCCGCAAAACTCATGGATTCCATTTGGACTGTCTAGATATTAAAGCTCACCTGCAATGCCTACCCTACACTCTTATTTATCCTGCAATCTTTGTTCCTTCGTACGGTATAAACTGCGTATCTTATGACATACGAGCATCTATTCTTCCTGTGTAACTTAGCCCATTCGTACATTTAGAGGTGATCGGCCTCCATCGGACATCTGTGAACCCATCATTTGCGTGTACTTCTAAGGTACTACTTTATCGTTCGTCTTTGTCGATGCGACAAAGGAATTTGTTCAATCCTAGATGACAGGAGATGAAGGTAACCGCCTGTGGGCCAGTACAGTCGACACAGCCACTATTTGCGACTGGAAGGTGACAAAGTAGGAGTGAGGAGGTGAAAATTAAGCCTAGGGCATGGGGAAAGGAGCAGGCTGAAACGCTTTTCATTCTTCACCTATTTCACACTTCCGCAGCCCCTCCCGGCGTTGATACGCGTTCTAGACCACCTGAAACGCAAATATCACAGAAAATGGTTCATAGGTTTTGGGGGAGGAAAGAAGAAAGATTAGGGATAGTTGTAGGGCGCAAGACGGGGCTATAATGATGAGAAACCACGTCTTTATTGCTTAGGCAGGTGCCAGTGAATATGACTCGATGGAGGCACACTCAAGCCTCATGTGGATAACAAAGAGTCCACGCGGGCCCATCATATGGCACAACCATCTCAACCCCTCTGACAAAACGGCAAGGCTTAGGGTAGGGGAAAGAAGATGGGTGGAGTGATTGGCACCACCTGTGCGCTTGGAAAGAGAAAAAAGGGGGGTTGTTGCGTGACATGCGGGCACGCTACGGCGTAGGGCTACGTCAATTACTGAAGGCAGGGTGGATGGTGGAGCGCCGGCGTTTCTGCCAAGAGGGTTTGTGTGACGCGCGCGAGGGAGATGGGACATATGAAACAGCAACACGCGTATACAGTGTTATGAGCGCCAGGAAAAAACGAGACGTGCATTCTGCGATCGTCTATAACGGAGACAAGAACGTCTCTGATCTCTGAAGTGAAGAGGACCTTGCTGGCCGTGATACTCGGGATGTAGGGTCAAAGAAGGCAATATCAAATTAAGATCAAGTTATGTGCCAGATAGATCACCGGTCATCACGATTATACTGCATCCTAAAGAGAAAAAAAGGGGGGTTGTTGCGTGACATGCGGGCACGCTACGGCGTAGGGCTACGTCAATTACTGAAGGCAGGGTGGATGGTGGAGCGCCGGCGTTTCTGCCAAGAGGGTTTGTGTGACGCGCGCGAGGGAGATGGGACATATGAAACAGCAACACGCGTATACAGTGTTATGAGCGCCAGGAAAAAACGAGACGTGCATTCTGCGATCGTCTATAACGGAGACAAGAACGTCTCTGATCTCTGAAGTGAAGAGGACCTTGCTGGCCGTGATACTCGGGATGTAGGGTGAAAGAAGGCAATATCAAATTAAGATCAAGTTATGTGCCAGATAGATCACCGGTCATCACGATTATACGGCAGGATGCAGGACCCATGAGTTCGGTCCGTGAGGGATGGCACGTTGCGCAGATGATCTCAAGAGAAGCATCACAGCATCGAGTTATACTGCAATTGGAATGGGTGTTAGGATGATTATGTGAATAATGGGAATGTCGAGCGCTGGTGGTGCCAGATGCAGCGTAAAGGCAAGCACTTGGAGTCACATTGACTGTGTCGGTATGATAGTTCGGTCCGGAAGATGATTTGGAAAAATTCTATCGTTTTCATTCCTGGGGCGCAACGCGCGTTCGGGCCAAGGTTCATTCCCCTGCGCAGTTGCGACCTGATCTGACCTTACCCCAGTTTCCCCCATTATTCAGGACACAGTGTTGCCCGCGCTGCTGCCTCGTGTTTTCCATGGATGTCGCCATATTTGATTGCTTCTCTCAGGTCCGCATTGCCATCTAATCCCCGACGGTTGCAAAAACAGACAACGTTTGGGTGGGAGGCGACACATTTGGGAGAGGATTTCCCGTCGGGTTTTGATGGGCCCTTCACGTGCTTAGATGTTGAGCGGCACCATGAGGAAAGGTGCCGTGTTGTGCGCCGTGAAGCCGCAGTCGGTCGTGTGCATTGCGGCGAGTGGTTGGATTAGCTGTATGTCCGCCAATGAGACTGACGTACCTGTATTTGTATTTTTATTTTATGGAGAGGAGAGGCGAAATTGTGCCAGTGCCAGGCTTATTGTGACCCTAAACGATACGAACGAATCTGGCGATCTCGGAGGCTGACTGCGGCGCCATAAAAGGCAAATACACGTGGCAAGGAAAAATTAACGGGTGGGTGCGCGTACTTTTTTACATACGCTTGCCCTTTCCTTCCGTCTCCTTCACTGCCCATCCCCCACCCCGCTTTTCCCGTCCCTTCCCGCCCATGTCTCCGCCTCCTCCGCCTCCTCCGCCGCCGATTTGCTTGCCGTCTTTCACCGCAAGGGAAAGAAAAAGCAGCTCGATGAGTACTATGACGAGAAATCGCCTCCAATCTACCCGCTCTCGTTCTTCTCGCGGTTCGGGTTCCCGTAGGTCGCGGAGCTCCCTTCCCCATCTCAACATCAATCCAACGTCGGGTCCCTCTCGCTCGCTCTGCTCGTATTCCCCCACCGCAACGATTACCGATGCCCAGTCGAAAGCTGAAATCGGCTCCCGTGTGAGAAGCTCACCTTCACAGAGGATACGGAATCGTACAACAATATTCCAGGGTAGCACCCAAGCTTGATCGCTCTCGTCAAAGCTCACTCGTGGCACACCCTCCGAAACAAGTTGGCTATGGATGGGGGCTGGGTTCGGCCGCAAGGACAAAGATAAAGAGGATCTCTTCACAGAGGTAGATCGTTCATCCTCTGCGACCACCATCCTCCCTGTCTATCCCCGGGAGATGCTCCTCCCTCCTTTGCGCCATGGACTCCGAACCCCGACCCGTCACATGTCTCAGCGCTCGAAGAGCTCCCATGCTTCCAAGCAGAGCAAAGACAGTCAAGCCAGCAGGGGAACCAACCTCTCCGGCGGAGCAAACGGTCTAACAATTCCCAACGGCCCTCTCTCACAGGCAGCGGCTCCATCAACACCCTTGTTGGCTCAGCCCTCGAACGCAAGGACGCTTATCAGGACCCCATACGAGAACACGTAGACACATATGCGCGGTTGGCCGAACTCCGCAAGCTCATGGCGAAGGATAATCTTGATTACTAGTCTGTCCTGTTCTCTTTTTTTTGTCACCCTCAACACTGACGTGTCTCTATGCGTAGCGTTGTACCCTCCGAAGATGGCCCACCAATCCGAATACACCGCCGAAGCTGACAAGCGCAGGGAATGGATAACAAAGTACGTGACTCACACTGTTTTTGACTGATTCCAAATACTCATCCTTACTAATCGGGACATAGCTTTTCGGGCTCGGCAGGCCAAGCAATTATATCAAAGACTGCC
>WTXH01000527.1:0-13540 GCA_022376555.1 Russula compacta | reverse complement strand
GCCAGCCCGCCACTCATCCATCGTCCAACTGTTTGATGAATACGGCGGGTCTCGCCGTGGGGTGGTAATGGTAAAGTCGGGGAGCCTCCCCTCATTTCGACGTACCCATCAGGGCACAAAAGGGGCTCCCCATCGATTTGCTGGATCCGCGCTTAAGTTCGCGGTTGTCTCGGTTGACCTCCTCGAACTGCTTGAGCATCGTGCCTCGTCCTGGAACAATGTTTCACGCTGCTGGAGCGTGGAGGCGAGACCCGATGCCAGCTGGCGGAGCTGGACCGGCTGAGACTTTCGTATCCGTCCAGGACGGATCGGACGGTGCCGGGGGAGAGGGGGCCTTCCCAGAAGGCGTTAGTCTCCAGGTCGGGGAACGTGCCCGGGAGATGGATGGTGTTGGAGGCAGGGGTGGTAGTGGTGCGACTGGGGGCGGCTTCTGCGGAGGGAGGCTGGAGAGTTTCCTCGGCCGCGACACGCGTGGTTGGTGCAGGGACGGGGACCGGGACTGGTGAAGACATGGGGAAGTAGAGGAAATGTTGGGATAGGAAGTGGAGGGTCGAGCTGATGCTTTTGCCGGGGGTTTCTGCTTCCCTTTTATGTTGTTCAAGGGCCGGCGCTTGTGATACTCCCGAAGGAGATCCAGGGCGTGCACCTGGTCAGCTGGTTCCCAGGTGTTGTCACTTTCGGGATAGCCCCGCCACTTTATGAGATATTGAAGCTTCTTCGACCGTCCTTGATAGCGGTGATTCCGAATTTGTTCCACCTCATAATGTTCTTCATCATTGATCATGTCAGGAGGGGGTCGGGTGTAATTGGGCCCGTGTGTGTCCGTCTCCCTATATGGGGTAAGAAGGGAGGCATGAAACACTGGGTGGATCATCCATGATGCGGGGAGTTGCAGGAGGAAGGCGACTGGGGATACTTCTTTAAGTATCTTGAAAGGGCCGTACCGTTTCGGGTTTAGTTTGGACCCTTGATGTGGGAGTTTCAAGTGGGTTCCTTCTAGCCACACTTGATCTCCGACCCTGTATCGACTCAATGGTGTTTCGGCCACCTTTCTGTTGATTGCTTCGATGGCCTGCTCTCGTGCTTTCTCCATTGTTCGCATCCTTTGTTCTGCCACCTCGTTGTTGGTCTGGACTCCCAAATCTCCGGGCCCTAGTGTTGGTTCATACCCGATCAAAATTTGATTGGGAGATAATCCCGTGGTGGTGTTCCTTCGATTGTTGTGCACTGCGGTCGCAACTGCCACCCATTCTGTCCAATCGTCTGGCTGGCCGCTTGTCACCAGCCGTAGGTATTGTTCCACCCATTGGTTCTTTCATTCTGAGAGGCCGTCCGTTTGGGGGTGTGCTGCGGTGGATAGGTTTTGCTGTATCCCTAATCTCTTGGTGAGGGCCTTCCCAAAACTCGACGTGAATCGTGGGTCCCTGTCGCTGATAATTTTTCTTGGTAGGCCATACCAAGGGTAGATGTGGTCAAGATATAGTTGGGCGATTCCTGGGCCCGTGATGTTGGTCGAACAGGGGAGGAATAGGGCTGCTCGAGAGCATCCGTGGTCGACAATGGTGAGGATCGCATCTAGTCCTCGTTTCGGTGGTAGTCCTGTGATCAAGTCCATAGATATGGTTTGGAATGGTAGGGTACCCGGCTCTGAGGGGATTCGATAAAGCGGGACGCGTGGGCGGTGTGTCAGTATTTTCGCTTGTTGACATGTTGCGCATCCCTTAACATAGTCTGCGATCCATCCCTTCATTCCTGGCCACCAGTATCGTTCTTGTACCTTTTGTAGGGTTTCATCTCTTCCCGGGTGGCCGGCTGTGGGCGTGTCGTGGGCGTTTCTGACGATAGCTCTCCTGAGCTCTTTGAGATTTGGTACAATGGTTTTTCCATTGATCGTTTGTGCTGATCGGATTCGGTGTGGTGGGATGATTGTAACATCTTTGTTGTCATCTTCACCGTGATCCGCATTCGGTGGTCTTGATAGGGCGTCGGCTGCGGTGTTCGTTTTGCCTGGAATGTATTCCAGTATGTAGTCGTACTCCTGGAGGTCGGCGTGCCATTGTGCGGTTCGCCGGTTTAGGTTCCTTGGCGACTTCCAGTACTGGAGGTTAGCATGGTCCGTTCGGATTACAAAAGGCACCTTCGTCCACCCCAGGTAGTGTCTCCAGTGGGCCAACGCCTTCATGACGGCTAACAGTTCTCGCTCATAAATGTCGTAGTTTCGTTCTGTGGGCGTGAATGTTGCTGAGTAATATGCTACTGGGTGTAAGATTGGTTTGTGTCGTTGGGCCAGTGTTGGTGTGAGGTCGTTATGCTGTCCCTCCTGTGAGAGTACGGCACCCACGCCGTTATGCCGATGCATCCACGTGAAGCGTAAACTGCTTTTCCACGTCTGGTTGAATTAGCACTGGGCTACCGCACATTCTCGTTTTCAGTTCTTCGAACGCCCTCATCTGTGCTTCTCCCCAGTGCCAGGGTGTGGTTTTCTTTGTTAGTTCCAACAGGGGTCGTGCAATCTTTGAATAGTTTGGGACGAAATAGCGGTAGTATCCGGTGAACCCCAAGAAGCTTCTGACACCAGTCGGGTTCTTTGGTGGTGACCAGTCTGCGATCCCTTGTAGCTTTTTGGGGCTCATTCTGAGATGTCCTTTCCCCACGATGACCCCTAGGTACTCGATTTCCTCTTTCTCGAATTGGCATTTTTCGGGTTTGAGGTAGAGGTCATTTTTCTCTAGTTTGTCCAACATTCGGTGGACGTATTCCCGATGTCTGGCCGTGTGTTGTTCTTCTGTCTCGTGTGGTCGTTTGGCAGTATGAATGGCAATGTCGTCCATGTAGACAGAGAGCCAGCCCTCTCCTACTTCTTGGCGGAATATGGCATTCATCATCATTTGAAAGGTTGCCGGGGAGTTGGTGAGGCCGAAGAACATGACTGTGGGCTCGAACAGCCCTTCATGAGTGAGGAAGGCGGCCTTCCACTCGTCTCCTTCTTTAATCCGGATGTTGTTATATCCCCATCGCACATCTACCACGGTGAACTTGGTGCATCCACTGAGCCGATCCACGACTTGTGGGATGAGGGGCGAGACGTTTCTATTTCTCTTTGTCCATTTGTTGACAGGCCGGTAGTCCTGTACTGGCCTCAGCTTTCCATCCTTCTTCTTCACAAAGAAGAAGTTGGCCGCGTATGGTGATTTCAATACGCGAATAGTTCCCCTCTTCAGATGTTCTTGGACGAATTTATGCATTTCGGCCTTTTCCTCCTGTGTGAGGGGTAGCAGTCGTCCCGGCATAGTGTCGGGTGCTCCTGGCAGTAGTTCGATGGTGTGATCCCATATGGTCGAGCTGGGCATTCGCTGCGATTCTTCTTCGCTGAAGACTTTTCTGTGGCGCCTGTATTCAGCTGGTATGGCGTTGTTTGGCTCTGGGTCGCTTGTGGTACTTCCTATTGTTACTCTTCCTAGGAGGTACATGTCAGTTCTCTTTCTGATTGGTCGTGGTATGTTCTTGGTTCGTGGCACATATACTGCTTTCGCAGCGTTTGGGGTGGAGAGAACGATAGGGAGGTGAGTGAAATCGATCCATCCTCACTTCCAGTCGATTTTTGGTTGGACGGAGGCGAACCATGGGTACCCAAAGATGGCTTTGTGGTCTCCTAAATCAGAGAGGAAGAACCTTTGATTCGTTGTTTGGGTCCCTGTTCTAAATTGGAGGTTGGTGTAGTATTTGAGCGCCCCACTCTCGTTTTCTGTCCCATCGACGTTGAACAGTGGCCTTGGGTTTGCCAATCGTTTAATGGGGAGTTGAAGCCACTTGGCATAGTCGAGATTCATGAAATTTTCGGTGGCCCCTGAGTCTATAAGGGCCACTCCTTCGGCTCTTTTCGCGATTGATCGTGCATAAAATCGAACTGTCATAGATTTCCTTGCTGATATGTACACGTTTTCGCTATGGATTCGCCTAAGCAGGGCCGATCTGATTAGGCAGAGGGAAAATCCTGTGCAACTCCCATTTCCTTGGCCAGTTTGATCTGGTCATCGAGGGACATTCCCTCTAACTGTGCTCGCATAGTGGCCACCGAGGTCCCCTCCGATGGCTCTGCCATCTGATAGTCTTGGTCCTCTTCTTCCTGGAAGTCGATGAGGTTGGCCTGCCTGGGGCTTTGTCGGTAAGGGTTTCTTGGCTGCCGTTGCCTCTTGGGGCAGTTACGGGCGAAATGCCCTTCTCTTCCGCAGTTAAAGCACCGCATTGACTCGTACCCTGGGGCCGATACGTTTCCCCTTGCAGCCGGTCCTGTTCTTCGCCTCCAATTTCCTTGACCTCTCCAGTTGTTGGGAGTGCGCCCTCTAGATAGGTCCATTGGTACCGGGGTGTTGTTCATGGATGGTGGCGCGTTTGTGGAGTTATATTGGGGCGTCCCCCTTGATTATTTCTGGGTTGCCAGTTCCTTTGTTGGAATGGTGGTGGCCTAGGTGGGTTGTTGAATCGTTGGAATGGCAACTGTGCTCCTAGGGTCTTTTTTAGGATACCATCTATAATGGTTTTTCCCTGCGCGATAGTTTTGACCTTTTCCTTGAGGTCATGGTAGTTGAGGGGGATCGGGGGTTTAAGTGTGTCATGTAGGAGCGACGCTGGGATTCCTTGGAGGAAGATGTTATACGTTTCCTCGTTTCCCAACGTGTATCCGGCTTTCCTTGCCAGGCTTTCGAACCTGGTAATATATTCGTCGTAGTCGGATCCCTTCATCCGACAGTCCCTGATCTCGTTCCTGGCCCGTTGGGCTGCTTGGGTGTCTTGGAATTGTTGACTAAATTCCAAGAGAAACTGGTCCCAGAGTGCCGGGATATTGTCTTGGGGCATGTTCAATCTGTCGATCCATTCGCCCATGTCTCTGACCCATTGGGCCATGTTTTCTCCTTTGATGAGGGTGAGGGTGAAGGCAATTTTTTTGAATGGGGAGTTGTATCCTGCTACGTCTGCATTTAGACGCAGGTACCCTTTTACTTCTTTGATGAAGTCGTCCGCCTTTGATCTGTCTCCTGTGAAGACTTGTGGGAGTGCTCCCATGGTTTTTACATCGGCGGCTGCTGCCACTGGTACTTGTGGTACGTTCGGGTCGGGTCCCGGTGGCCCTCCAGGTCCTCCTGGTCCACCAGGTCCTCCTGGTCCACCAGGTCCTCCTGGTCCACCAGGTCCTCCTGGTCCACCAGGTCCTCCTGGTCCACCAGGTCCTCCTGGTCCACCAGGTCCTCCTGGTCCACCAGGTCCTCCTGGTCCACCAGGTCCTCCTGGTCCTCCACCGTGTCCTCCTGGTGGTCCTGCCCTTTTGAGGACTTGTCTGAGGATGTTCTGTATGTGCTGGGGTGCGCTTTGGGTTGTGGTGGATGGCTGTGCAGCGACGGCTGTGGCTGTGGTGGTTTGTGTTGACATGGCTTGCGAGAGGCTAGGGATTCTGGCTCCTGATGGTAGAGCGTCGGTAGGCAATCCTTGGAGCGGAGTAAGGGTTCTGATGGGGAACGCGGGTGCCTTTTCTTCTACTGGGGTGATCTTGATCTTGTTGAAGGTGTCGTCGATCTCTTTGACCGCCTCGTCTGATTCTGTATCTGAGACGGTTTCTGGTTCTTCTAGTTGTTCGTCGAGAAGTTCGTCAGCTTCTGATCCTTCGGTGTCGTACTCATGTAGTTGTGGGACTGTTGCTCCTAGAGTGTACCGTCCTCTATTCCAGTGGACTTCCTTCCACCTGTCGTCGTGAATGCACACCAGCTTTGGGTTGGTCGGTGCTTTGCCTCTTGCTGTGACGATGATCTGTATATCCCGATCTGTGGGATTGGCTGGGTGTTCTTTGGAGATGTACCGAACCCTGTGGTTCCTTCTGCCGTTAACGGCGTCTACCCAATCGAGGGTCGTGGTCTGCAGTGTCCCTTCTGAACTGCTAGCCGTATTGAAAGAAAGTTGAGTCTAATGTCACCGCCAAGGGTTTGACAGCAACAATAGACACACTAAGTCGAAGAGCTAGGACTCGACGTGTCCTAGAAGACGTATAGAGATGAAGTCGACCTGCAAGTCGATGTCAATACCCGGGTTACCGCTTGCTGAGCTCCAACTCAGTAGCCACCCGTAATGAGGTAGAAGACTGCTAGTATTGAGACAAGAGACTCAACTTGCCTCTACCAGGCGTAATGAGTCCCCTATTTATAGTACATAGTACTTGAGGGCAGGCCTAGGGCCTGAAGGGGGCAGTGCTACCTATTTTAAAACCAGAACAATAACGACCAATGGCACAAGCCACTCAAGAAATCACAAGCTGATCGATATGAAACGGGGCACGAACATGAAACGGGGTCAGAGTCCTCTATTTGGCCCGTTCCGCAACTTACAGGGGTGCGATGGTGTTGAACCATCACCCCAGGCCGGTTACAGTGTTGAACCATCACCCCAGGCTGGTTACAACATACTACGACACACCAGTAGCAACCAGGAGCCACTCCTACAAGACACCAGAACCCCTTCCATTCATGACCTTAGCATGAACACCAATGAACTAAGTGCAATACAAGACGTCATTGCACCTCCAGACATCACTTCCTAGAGTAATAACAGAACAGCTGGCACCGCTACACGCCATTCAGAACCCACAACCATAAGGACAGAACTCCAAAACTTGAACCATACCAGAAACCAGACTTGGACAAGGCGTCCAAACTCTGAACCAAACTGAACTGAACTCGAACCCTCACACTAAGACATATGACGTCCTAGTGTGACACAAATCATCAAGGGTGCTCAACAAGGTGAGAGTTTGCATAGTCCCCAAATGCCTTTTGGGCTGAATCCCGGCTACCAAACATTTCCCCACTGACGACACTCACTTTCATCGCCCCTGAGAGTGTCTACTCCATCACAACAGAAGATGACAACCATATCCACATCATTCACTGTACAATGCACCCATTCCAGTATAGCCATCCCATTATGCTTCCCAGCAGCGAAGTAACTTGCCATGCAAGGCTGTGCCAGAAACTACTTGGTGACAGAGGGGACTTTTGGAGAAAGACCCTTTCGCCAGCCTCAGCAAAGGAAGATAGTGTCAGCATTTCAAGTGGCGAAATGCCTGAGGATGCCACCTCCCCTGATGGTGGGAGTCCTCAAGATGGCACTCACCTAACTGTCGATAGCAATTCCTGATCAGGACCATGGACTGTTTAGCTGGTCTGTAATTAACAAGTGCAGTGTGTGATCACATCTTCCACATAATATTTGCACTGTGACAACATCCTCAACATTCATCACAGGAGTGCAGTGTGTAGAAGGCCTCACCAAGGTGCTGTCAGCCAACCAGGGAGAAGTGACATATCCATTTCACAACTTGGAAAAGATCCTCTACTGAGTTGAGACTGATGTGCAAGCCAAGGTGTTCATGGTACAGTAGCTTGAAAAAGTAATGCATCACATGCAAAAAACACACATTTACTGTTGCACAACTTTAATTCCCTACTGTTTTAAAAGATTATTACATTGATGGAATCATAGAAAGATGCAGTTTATTTTCTAATATTATTTGAGTGGTGTTGCAGTACTTCTGCAAGAAATTTGCAAAATATGTTGTGATGTCACCGCCAAGGGTTTGACAGCAACAATAGACACACTAAGTCAATGAGCTAGGACTCGACGTGTCCTAGAAGACATTTAGAGATGAAGTCGACCTGCAAGTCGATGTCGATGCCTGGGTTACCGCTTGCTGAGCTCCGACTCAGTAGCCACCCGTATTGGAGTAGAACACTGCTAGTATTGAGACAAGAGACTCAACTTGCCTCTACCAGGCGTAATGAGTCCCCTATTTATAGTACATAGTACTTGAGGGCAGGCTTAGAGCCTGAGGGGCAGTGCTACCTATTTATACGACAAAGACAATAGCAGCCAATAGCACAAGACACTCAAGAAATCACAAGCTGATGTACATGAAATGGGGCACGAACATGAAACAGGGCACGAATCCTCTAATTGGCTGGTTCCGCAACTTACAGGGGCACGATGGTGTT
Source organism: Russula compacta (assembly GCA_022376555.1). NCBI lineage: Eukaryota > Fungi > Basidiomycota > Agaricomycetes > Russulales > Russulaceae > Russula > Russula compacta. The sequence goes on along the minus strand of WTXH01000527.1, from coordinate 5,504 downwards.
GAACCATCACCCCAGGCCGGTTACACCACCCTCTCGCTAGACAGGATGCCCTCATCCTGTTTTCCTCCATGCCGATCGTCTGCCCAACTGCAGCCGCTCGACTCCCACCAGGGGGATCTTCTTTGCCACTCGTGCTGCAACAAGCCAGTCTTCGCACGCCTGCTTTGCAGCTTCAGACGCTGCCAGATTTGCCTGAGCCAGGCGTAGCTCGGCGCGCAAGATGTCGGTCTCGTGGTCCAACACGCGATAGCACGTGACTTCGGCAAGGAGGGGCCAGTCGTCCAAGTCGATGATGGCCTCCCGGAGTGGGTGGTAGTCGATCTTGGTTCCCCACAGGCGGGCGCGGAACCAAGGTGGGAGTGGGGAGAGGGGGAAGTCATCAAAGTCGGGGCGCGCATAGAGGTCGATGATTTGGGTGTCATGGTCGCCCGTTGCATTAGCCACCAGCCCGGCCACCCACCTGTCGTCCAACTGTTTGATAAATACGGTGGGTTTCTTGCCGTCGGGGGTGGTGATGGTGAATTTGGGGAGCCTCCCCTCATTCTCGACGTACCCATCAGGGCACAAGAGGGGTTCCCCGTCAATCTGCTGGATGCGAGCCTTGAGCTCGCGGTTGTCCCGGTTGATGTCCTCGAACTGGCGTTTGAGGCATTGTGCCTCATCCTGGAAGAGGGCCTCTCTCTGTTGAAGAGTGGCGGCAAGGCCTGCAGCCAGTTGGTGGAGCTGGGTCAGGGCAAGGTTCTCGTATCCGTCCAAGATGGATTGTACGGTGCCAGGGGAGAGGGGGCCTTCCCAGAAGGCGTTGGTTTTGAGGTCAGGGAATGCCCCTGGAAGTCAAATGGTGTTGGAGGCAGGGGTGGCAGCGGCGCGACTGGGGCCGGTCATTGCAGGGGGAGGCTGGATAGCCTCCTCTGTTGTAGTATGTGTGGCCGGGGCTGGGACTGGGACTGGAACTGGGGAGGACATGAGGACGAAATGGTTATAAGATGAGTGGGGGAGAGTCGAGCTGATGATTCTGCCGGGGGTTTCTGCTTCCCTTTTATGACGGTCAAGGGCCAGCGCTTGTGATACTCCCGAAGGAGATCCGGGGTGTACACCTGGTCAGCTGGTTCCCAGGTGTTGTCACTTTCAGGGTAGCCCCACCACTTTATGAGATACTGGAGCTTCTTTGATCGCCCTTGATAGCGATGGTTTCTGATCTGCTCCACTTCGTATTGTTCTTCACTGTCAATCAGATCAGGGGGAGGCCTAGCATAATTGGGTCCGTGGGTGTCCGTTTCCCTATATGGGGTAAGGAGGGAGGCGTGGAATACAGGGTGGATCATCCATGAGGCGGGGAGCTGGAGCAGGAATGCGACCAGAGATACTTCTTTGAGGATTTTGAAAGGGCCATATCTTTTTGGGTTTAGTTTGGACCCTTGATGTCGGAGCATCAGGTGGGTCCCTTCTAGCCACACGTGGTCTCCGGCTTTGTATTGTCCCGGGGGTGTTTCGGCCGCCTTTTTGTTAATGGCCTCGATCGCCTGCTCTCGTGCTTCTTCCATTCGCTGCGTTCGTTGCTCAGCCGCTTCATTGTTAGTCCAGATTCCCAGGTCTCCAGGTCCCAGTGTCGGTTCGTAGCCAATGAGGATTTGGTTGGGCGATAGCCCAGTTGCCACAGGGCAGCTTGCCCGGGAGGCAAGAGAACCGCTGATGGTATGTGAAGGTGCGCTAGACCCCCAGGTGTGGTAGGCCTGTCTAGGCCTGGGGTTGGTAATACAGGTCGGACACTTAGTCAGTGCATGTCAGCGAGCTTCGTCAGCCTCAGTAAGCAGATTAGTTAGCCGGATGACCAGAATATGGTCGCGTCAGCAGTAGTCGTAAGCATGTACCAGTAGTACTTGTACGCGTGCGCGTACGGAGACGAGACTCTAAGTCGAGTCTCCTTGTCTATCAAAGAGTAGTGACTTCCATCTATTGTCTCCAGGAAACGCCGTGGCTTGTTTCGCTTTCCTGGCCTTCCTGTACTTCGTCTTTTGTGTGCCTCGAGTTGCAGGCACACCGAACGTCGACTCCGAGTCTAGCACTATCAATGAATCATTAGGGAGTCACGAGAGCTACTTCCCACCAGACGTAGTGGGCATATCCGCTGAGTTGTCGGACGATTCGATTACTATCATAGAAGCTAACGACGTCTAAGTGTCACTGCTCTCGCCGGTGACACCGGTGGTGCTATTTTTCCGGTTGTTGTGTACCGCCGTTGCGACTGCGACCCATTCTGTCCAGTCATCTGGTTGTCCACCTGTCACCAGTCGCAGGTACTGTTCTATCCATTGGTTCTTTCATTCAGATAGCCCATCGGTTTGGGGATGAGCCGCAGTGGATAGGTTTTGTTGTATCCCAAGCCTTTTTGTGAGTGCTTTTCCAAAGCTTGATGTGAATCGCGGGTCTCTATCGCTGATGATCTTCTTTGGTAGCCCATACCATGGGTAGAGGTGGTCCAGGTAAAGTTGAGCAATTCCTGGGCCCGTGATGCTTGTGGAACAGGGAAGGAATAGGGCGGCGCGGGAACATCCATGGTCTACGATAGTGAGGATAGCATCCAGTCCTCGCTTTGGTGGTAGTCCGGTGATCAAGTCCATGGCTATGGTTTCGAAGGGCAATGTGCCTGGCATGGAGGGGATTTGATAGAGGGGAACATGAGGTTGATGCATTAGTATTTTGGCTTGCTGGCATGTTGCGCATCCTCTGACGTAGTCTGCGATCCATTCTTTCATCCTCGGCCACCAGTACCTCTGTTGTACCTTCCGTAGGGTTTCATCTCTTCCCGGGTGGCCAGACGTGGGTGTGTCATGGGCGTTTCTGACGATGGTTCATCTGAGTTCTTTGAGGTTTGGCACAATGGTTTTTCCCTGAATTGTTTGTGCTGCTCAGATTCTGTGGGATGGAATGATCGTGACGTTTTTATTATCGTCTTCACCATGGTCCACATTTGCCAGTCTTGACAGCACATCTGCCGCACTGTTCGTTTTTCCTGGGATATATTCCAAGATGTAGTCATATTCTTGGAGGTCGGCATGCCATCGGGCGGTTCATCGATTTAGGTTCCTTGGTGATTTCCAATATTGGAGGTTGGCATGGTCGGTGCGGATTATGAATGGTTGTTTTGTCCATCCTAGGTAGTGTCTCCAGTGGGCGAGTGCTTTCATGATGGCTAACAGTTCTCGTTCATAGATGTCGTAGTTTCATTCCATGGGTGTGAAGGTCGCCAAGTAGTATGCCACTGGGTGCAGCACAGGTTTGTGTCATTGGGCCAGTGTTGGTGTGAGGTTGTGCTGTCCCTCCTGCAAGAGTACGGCGCCTACGCCATATGCTGATGCATTGACATGGAGCGTGAACTGTTTCTCGACATCTGGTTGGATCAGTACTGGGCTGCCACACATTCTGGTTTTTAGTTCTTCAATGCCCTCATTTGCATTTCTCCCCAATGCCACGGTGTGGTTTTCTTTGTTAGCTCCAGTAGGGGTCGTGCGATTTTTGAGTAGTTTGGGACGAAGTAGCGATAGTAGCCTGTGAACCCCAGGAAGCTCTGACTTCGGTGGGGCTTTTTGGTGGGGACCAGTCTGCGATCCCCTGCACTTTTTGGGCTCATTCTAAGACGTCCTTTCCCTACGATGACTCCAGGTATTCGATCTCTTCCTTCTCGAATTGGCATTTTCGGGTTTGAGGTAGAGATCGTTTTGCTCCAGTTTGTCCAACATTCAGTGGACGTATTCTCTGTGTCTGCCGTGTGTTGTTCCTCTGTTTCGTGGGGTCGTTTGGCTGTGGATGGCGATGTCATCCATGTAAACAGAGAGCCAGCCTTCTCCTACCTCTTGTCGGAATATGGCGTTCATCATCATCTGGAAGGTTGCCGGGGAGTTGGTGAGGCCAAAGAACATGACCGTGGGTTCGAATAGTCCTCATGTGTGAGGAAGGCGGCTTTCCACTCATCTCCTTCCTTGATTCTGATGTTGTTGTATCCCCATCGTACGTCTACTACTGTGAACTTGGTACATCCGCTGAGTCGGTCTACACTTGTGGGATGAGGGGCGAGACGTTCCTGTTTCTTTTGTCCACTTGTTGACAGGCCAGTAGTCCTGTACTGGCCTTAGCTTTCCGTCTTTCTTCTTCACAAAGAAGAAGTTAGCTGCATATGGCGATTTTGATACGCGAATGGTTCCCCTCTTTAGGTGTTCTTGGACGAATTTGTGCATTTCGGCTTTTTCTTCTTGCGTGAGGGGTAGTAGTCGTCCTGGCATGGTGTCGGGTGCCCTGGTAGCAGTTCAATGGCGTGGTCCCATATGGTTGAGCTGGGCATTCGTTGCGATTCTTCCTTGCTAAATACCTTCTTGTGACGCCTATACTCGGTTGGTATAGCGTCATTTAGTTCTGGGTTGTCCGTAGCACTTCCTATCGTCACCCTTCCTAAGGTATATGTCGGTTCTCCTCCTGACTGGCCGTGGTATGTTCTGGGTTCGGGGTACATATTTGCCTTTGCGGCATTCGGGGCTGAGAGGACGATGGGGAGATGGGTGAAGTCGATCCATCCTCTTTTCCAGTCAATTTTTGGTTGGACCGAGGCGAACCATGGGTACCCAAAGATAGCTTTATGGTCTCCTAGGTCAGAGGAAGAACCTTTGGTTTGTGTTTGTGTTCCCATTTTGAACTGTAGGTCGGTGTAATATTTGAGGGCTCCGCTTTTATTTTCTGTCCCATCGACATTGAACAACGGCCTTGATCTTGCTAGTCATTTGATAGGGAGCTGTAGCCACCTGGCGTAATCTAGGCTCATAAAATTTTCGGTAGCCCCTGAGTCTATGAGGGCTACTCCTTCGGCTCTTTTTGCGATTGATCGTGCATAGAATCGAACTGTCATGGATTTCCTTGCTGATATATACACGTTCTCGCTATGGATCCGCCTAAGCAGGGCCGATCTGATTAGGCAGAGGGAAAATCCTGTGCAACTCCCATCTCTTTGGCCAATTTGATTTGATCGTCGAGGGACATTCCCTCTAGCTGTGCTCGCATGGTAGCCACCGAGGTTCCTTCCGATGGCTCCGCCATTTGGTAATCTTGTCTTCCTCCTCTTTGGAAGTCGATGAGGTTAGCCTGTCGAGGGCTTTGTCGGTACGGGTTTCTTTGTTGTCATCTTTCTGGGCAGTTGCGGGCGAAATGCCCTTCTCTCCCACAGTTGAAGCATCGCATGGCTTCGTATCCTGGGGCTGACATGTTTCCCCGTGCAGGAGGTCTGGTCCTCTGTCTCCCATTTCCTCATCCTCTCCAATTGTTAGGGGTGCAACCCCTAGACAGGTCCATTGGCACCGGAGTGTTGTTCATAGATGGCGGTGCATTTGTTGAGTTGTATTGGGGTCGGTTCCCCTGATTGTATCTGGGCTGCCAGTTCCTTTGTTGGAACGGCGGTGGTCTGGTGGATTGTGAATTGCTGGAACAGTGACTGCGCTCCTAAGGTCTTCTTCAGGATA